>CM064537.1:304756-433313 GCA_032716605.1 Paralithodes platypus | reverse complement strand
TCGACTGGTCCTGACGAGGTATAGTGCTAGAGTAATAAAAGGAAATCATGGATAGAGGAGTTAGAGATAGGTCCAAAATGAGCAGTCGGAGTGAACACGTCATCTAAGTAAACAGGGGATCGGTCCAGAAGCGTGGAAGCGTGACAAAGGGAGTTTCCGAGCGTGTAAAAAGGTGATAAAGCGAATAGCTTACCAAACATCCCGTGTGGAACCGTCCCATTAGTCTCACAGGACATCAGCATAGGAAAGTTGCTAGATCCTATTGTGCTAGGTAAAATTATAAGCCACTTACATTAAAATTTAAATTAAAAATTCTTCTACAGCATGCTCACTGCAGGGACGTTCGTTGCCTCTACTAATTTGCTTCGCTTTTTCTCAGAGGTATATGAAGCAGTAGCTAGTGACAAGTCTCTTGATATGATATATTTAGATTTCCGTAAAGCTTTCGACAGAGTCCCTCATGAGAGATTGATGAGAAAGGTTGAGGCACCCTGGAATAGGCAGGGTCGTTTTGTTGGGATGTGATTAGATCATGGCTAAATTGGTAGGAAACAGAGATAGTCCAGCAATAAATGGTACCAAGGTCAGAGTGGGGAGCAGGTCAAAAGTGGTAGTGTCCCCCAGGTGATCGGTATTAGGTCCCCTGCGTGTTTCTTATATACATAAATGACCATAGATTTAGGTATAACTAGTAGGATAAGTACAAAAATTCGCAGGTTGGGGACGATACTAAAATGGGGCAGATCAATGTGATTCAGGATAGCAGATATAGAGTGCCTCCAAAGGGATCTAGATACCTTACATGAATGGTCAGCTATAATTGGCAGATGAAGTTTAACATTGACAATGCAAGGTATTAAAGATAGGGAAGATGGCCAAACAAATTGTTAAATATAAACTAGGCCTAATTTAGACATTCCAGAAAATTCAGACTGCCATGAAAGATCTATAGGTGTGTTTTGTTAGGCAATGATTTGAAGCTCTAGAAAAACAGTGTAATACAAGCCGTTCGAAATAAGCAAAACAGGATTCTCGGGTTCATTCTCTAGGAGTGTGAGTAACAGAAGACTGCTGATGTTATCTTGAAAACTTTACTTGTCATTAGTGAGGACCACCATATGGATTATGCTGTCCAATTTTGGTTGTCCTTATTACAGAATGGACATAGATGTCATGTGGAGGAAGAATCGCCGTATAGCGTAGAAATGAACCAAACAATGATCCATAATATTAGAATTTTATGTTCCTGTATGAAGGAAAGGTTTGAAGAAATTAGGGTTACAAAACTTCGGTTTAGAGACGAAAAAACGCAGAGTTAGAGGGGATATGTCATAGAGGTGTTCAGTGGGTTAGTGGTGCGGTTCCTCATTAACACACGGGACATGAACAAATTGTACTAAAGCTCAAGTGATAGCGTGAAAGGAACCTCTTTACCAATCGTTTCAAATTAGATAAATTTCGTTTCAGAAAAGATATATGCAAATATTGGTTTGGTAACAGAGTTGTAGATGGGTGGAATAGGCTACCAAGTGATATAGTGGGATCAAGAACGATAGGGAGCTTTAAGAAAAAATTGGATAAGCATATGGACGAGAAGGGTTGGGTGTGAAGGGGGATCAGCGGGTTGGGCCAATCAGCGCTCTGCAGACCCCCGTAATCCTGCGTTAATCTCTAACCGGTTTGGTAAGATGATCCTCAGGGTATTAGAGTGTTGAGCCTATAATTGGACTTTGTAATTGGGGTTGTGTGGGACAGGGATCTGCCTTGCTTGGGCCAATCGGCTTTCTGCAGACTCCCATTTCTTATGTTTCTTATGTGTCTTATGTATTACAAAGCCCAAGTATAGGCTCACCACTCTAATACCCTGAGGATCATCTTACCAAACGGTTAGAGATTAACGCAGGATTATGGGGGTATGCAGAGTGCTGATTGGCCCAACCCGGCTGATCCCCCTTCACACCCCAACCCTTCTCGTCCATATGCTTATCCAATTTTATCTTAAAGCTCCCTACCGTTTTAGATCCCACTATAGAACTTGGTAGTCCATTCCACCCATCTACAACTCTGTTACCAAACCAATATTTGCCTATATCTTTTCTGAAACGAAATTTATCTAATTTGAAACCATTGGTACGAGTTCTTTCGCTATCACTGAGCTTTAGTACATTTGTCATGTCCCCTTTGTTAATCCCCACTAAACCCACTTGAACACCTCTATCATATCCCCTCTAACTCTGCGTCTCTCTAACGAATGTAAACCTAATTTCTTCAACCTTTCTTCATACGAAAGATTTTCTAATATTATGGATCATTTTTGTCATTCTACGCTGTTACTCTCTCCAATGAATCTATCTTCATTCTGTAATAAGGACACCAAAATTGGACAGCATAATCCATATGGGGTCTCACTAATGACAAGTAAAGTTTTAAGATAACATCAGCAGTTCTGTTACTCACACTCCTAGAGATGAACCCGAGAATCCTGTGTGCCTTATTACGAACGCTTATACACTGTTTCTAGGCTTCAAATCATTGCTAACAAACACACCTAGATCTTTCTCACAGTCTGAATTTTCTAATTCTAAATTAGCTAGTTTATATTTAACATTTGTATGCATCTTCCCTATCTTTAATACCTTGCATTTGTCAATGTTAAACTTCATCTGCCAATTTACTGACCATTCGTGTAAGGTATCTAGATCCCTTTGGAGGCACTCTATATCGCTATCTGAATCAATTGATCTCCCCATTTTAGTATCGTCTGCGAATTTACTTATCCTACTAGTTATACCTAAATCTAGGTCATTTATGTATATAAGAAACAACAGGGGACCTAATACCGATCCCTGGGGGACACCACTTTTGACTGCTCCCCACTCTGACTTGGTACCATTTATGCTGACTCTCTGTTTCCTACCAATTAGCCATGACCTAATCCATCCCAACAACGATCCTCCTATTCCATGTGCCTCAACCTTTCTCATCAATCTCTCATGAGGGACTCTGTCGAAAGCTTTACTGAAATCTAAATAAATAATATCATATGACTTGTCACTATCTACTGCTTCATATACCTCTGAGAAAAAGCTAAGCAAATTAGTAAGGCAAGAACGTCCCTGAGTGAATCCATGCTGAGAAGAATTTATTAAGTTAAATTTTACTAAGTGGCTTCTAATTTTCCTAGCAATAATAGACTCTAGCAACTTTCCTATGATTGATGTGAGACTAATGGGACGGTAATTGGATGCTATCGATTTATCACCTTTTTTGAAGATCGGAACTACATTTGCAAGCTTCCAAGCTTCTGGAACTAAACCTGTTTCTAAAGACTTGTTAAATAAAAATGCTAATGGGTTACTTAACTCATCTCTGCATTCTTTTAATACTCTAGCATATACCTCGTCAGGACCAGGCGATTTTTGAGGTTTCAGTCTGTCAATTTCCTTAAGCACATCATTTCTACTTATACTAACTGTACTTAACATATTTTCTATACTATCACTATATACCATATTGACTTCTGGAATCTGTGCCAAATTTTCATTAGTGAAAACGGAAAGAAACTGACTATTTAATGTACTGCACATTTCTAAATCATTTTCTGTTATTTCTCCTATTGAAGTTTTTAGGGGGCCTATTACATCTCTAACTTTAGATTTATATAGTTGGTAAAAAGCTTTAGGGTTATTTTTTGAGTCACTGGCTATCCTTATTTCATAATTTCTTTTTGCTTTCCTGATTTCCTTTTTAACCTGTCTTGATACATATACATATACCTACATACATACCTATACACACAATAATTCATACAATAACACACAAATTTCACAATATACAGTGTATACATACACATTTATTATTATAATAACAATAATGATATAATGAGGCTATCAATTACATAATAATCATAACACTAAATCCTAAACTTTGTTTTATGTATATTTACCTTACGATGTATTGTATTTGTTTGCATTTGGCTATTATTTGAGTAATCATATTATGATTGAACATCCATATAATTTGTTCATCGACCTTATCTATGACATTGTTTCTATATTTCGCTAGGTGTTGGCAGTGCAGTATATAATGATTTAAGGTATGACTTCTTGGTTTTTTACATAGTTGACAACATATTTCGTGTTCTCCTTTAGGAACACCAAGTTCCCACATGTAACAATATCCTAACCTAAGTCGTGTGCACAAGGAGTCCTTCCAAGCACTTCTTAAGTTTCCGTATATGAAGCTAGTTTCGCCGTGCAACGTTATTATAGTGATATAATGTTGCACTATTCGCGTGTTTTTCTTGCATCATAAAAAGTTCCGCATCCTTTTGTTTTTTTCTAATTGTTGATTTAATTTGTCTTAAAGATTGAATGCACTCGTAATCTATTGTGTCTTTCTCCGTTCCTAATTTAGCAAGTTCGTCCGCTCTTTCATTATTTATTATCCCAACATGTGAAGGTATCCACGTAAATTTTACCATTCTCCCATTATTGCGTAGTTCATCTATAATAACCTTACACTGAGATACCAGCTTTTCATACACGGGTTTTTTGCTGTTCATAGATTCCAAAGCACTTCGACTGTCTACGAAAAAGCACACATCACCTTCTCCCCCTCTTATTTTATTTAACCCGTATAACATAGCACATATTTCTGCCTGCGTAGAGGACACGTTGTTACTTATTCTATAATAATATTCACTGTATATGTTATCGTTACCTACATCGTCACTCACCAGTATCCCACATCCTGCTCTCCCATTTTCTGTGACAGAGCCATCGCAGTATACTTGCGCAACATTATCATCTTTTAATTCATTTATCTTTTCTTCAACAATTATTTTAAGTTCCCCAGTCTCGTACATACTTTTCTTTTTCCCCAGCTTGATAATATTTATATCCACGCCTTTATCTTCCCAGGGTGGAGGTTTTTGTGCCCTCTCTTCGACCAGAAAGAAATTTATTAGGTCAAATTTCTGTACTTTATGTATTAGTTCTTTTAGGTATCCCCTCTTGCCTTGCCTCCTGAAGGTTCCAATTTTACGTATGCCATCGTTGACGTCTTGTGCCAATTTTTCACCACTACCTGACCGTATATGTCTCATTGCCGATACTAGGTTTACTTCCTCTATTCTGTGTCGCAAGGTTGTTAAATTTAATTCTAATCTCATAGTAGCTACCATCGCATTTTTGGGGCAGTTTAATATAACCCGCATAGCCTCATTTTGGATAGTTTCTATTTTATCCAACCTTCCTTCACCAAGGCAAGAGAGAACGGGGCTGGCATATTCCACCACTGACCTAATAGTGGTGAGGTACATCATCCGCAGTACCTGTACACCAACACCTGTACCACTCCAAGCTAGGGATTTCAAGGGTGCCATACGTGCCTTACATTGTGTTTGTATATGATGTAACTCGGCATCTTTACTGTCTGATGTATATCCTATATAGATGCCTAGATACTTATAGCTCCTAACCCTATCAATATTTTGTTCATTCACAGCTAATTGTTTATCGCCCATAGCACGACACTGAAATTTAGTTTTTTCTTCATTAATTACTAGCCCTAGCTTCTGGGTAAATTGCCCAAATTTGTTGAGGGCCAATTGCATATTCTCAACGCTACTGCTTTGCAGCATTATATCGTCTGCGTATATTGTTATTTTAACACCTGGACCTAGCATATCTTGAGCTATCCTATTCATTAGGACATTAAAGAGGAATGGACTTAATACCCCGCCTTGTGGTGTACCCAGGTCAAGTTTCCTTTCCTCAGAAAGAGCCCCTTGATACCACACCTGCGCCTTCCTTCCAAATAAATAATCTCCTATCCAATGTAATAATTTTCCTTTTACACCCATGTTAGCTAATTCAAACAAAATTACCTCTCCATTTGCTTTATCAAAGGCGCCCTTGAGATCCACGTATACCCTGCAGTAATCATTATCGTTGGCCAGACACTTTATGACTGCATCAGATGTACCCTTACCTTTTCTAAAACCGAACAGATTGTTGCACAATTTATAGTCTGTATATATATAATAGCCTCTCCAACACGATTCTCTCCATCATTTTGGACATACACGATGTGAGGGAAACGGGTCTACTCTCCCCATTTGGTTTAGGGATGGGAATGATTATAGCTTTTTTGCACGCTTTAGGTAGTTTACCCTCTTTAAGACTCATGTTGAATAATCGAAGGAGGGGGCTATCTTCTATACTGAACTGGAGGGAACACTTGACACCTCTCTCTCGCTCTCGCTCTCTCTCTCTCTCTCTCTACGGAAGGCAATCATGCATCAGATACGTTTCTCTCACAATTAATCAATATAGATACTCATATATAAACCTATCATCTCTTTCTCGTTCTCGCTATCGTTCACTCTCCCTAAAATTAACATTAAAATAAGTAAAAATAAGAGCACACCTGTCGCACCTAATCTCTCTCTCTCTCTCTCTCTCTCTCTCTCTCTCTCTCTCTCTCTCTCTCTCTCTCTCTCTCTCTCTCTCTCTCTCTTAAGCTCTTTCTCGCTACCTATCTATCTATTCTTTCGCAGTAATCTCATTCTTAACTAATTCAATCTCCACAATACCTAATATCCTATCTTCTCATTAACCAAGGTCTAATCCTTATTGATAATACAACTTCTACTACTACCGCTGCTATTAGTACTGCTAACATTACGGTTTATAAAGGAAATAACGAACATCTTTATTAAAGCCAAAATCTGCCTAGTTGTCCTATCTAGCCGCTTACTCAGTGTGTTTATGTCACGTAATAACACCAAATTGTTCACATACAACACAACCTAATATATACATCCCACCAGCCAGCCAGGGGGAATATCAAATATGGCACACAACAACACCGATAGGGAATACACACTCTAGTACAAAATAATCTAGGCACACATACCGAAAAATATTTGGTTGTTTTTACGGAAGTTACGGGCCGGTACTGTAAATAAGATAAATTAAGTTTTGGTAAAAAGAAAGAAAACAGAAGCTACATAGCCTTAGTGTAAAACGTAAAAGACATTGCAAGAGAACAGATGGAAGTGTTATAAGGGTATAATGGAGGATGATGAAAGTTTAGATGAAACCCTATCACAAAGGTCAAAGACTAACAAGTGTTGCATCTGTACAAAGAATGAGCATACATGTACAAGATGCAAATGCGTGATAAAAAAAAAAGGATGCATAAACTGTAATAAAGGTTCCCGGTGTCGCAACCCTTATAATAGTGTAATAACAGAGGGAGGGGCGGCAGCCAGTGCCCAGAGAGTGCGAAGGGATGAAGCTGACGGGACACAACACGGCGATGGGCAACAACCCGACAGAGCATGTGGAGGTGCGGGACCCTCAGGGGGCCCGAGAGAAGGGCGGCAACCACATGACATGGTGGGTGACGGTGAGCCCAGCGGAGTCCAAAGACCCGGAGACGAGCACCGAGATGCTGGAGAGGAGGGTGGCGTGCAAACAAGGCCAAATATAGCTGGTAGAAACGACGATATGCCACGCAACGAAGAGCCCCGAGAAGCACACAGGGAGGTGGGACCACAGAGGGAAGCAGCCCTGGAGAGACCCGCAGAAGTTGATGGCAGAGGAGGACCCCTTCAATGGAAAGGACTACGGGGAGAGGAGGTAAAAATGTGGACAGAGGCAGCTTACTCAGAAATTGTAGATTGGTCTGAACACAGTTTATTCAACCCACCTAAATGTGACGCCACCACCAAACTGTTGATAGAGATGAAAAAGCTCATTTATAACTATGTCTATGACAGACCTTTAGCCCCGTATGCTCTCAAGTTATTTTTCAGCATTCCACATCTCTTCTTGCAAAAAACTCACCGCAATTCTAGACAAGCGGAAAATGTGACAGCGCTAACAAATAGAGTGAAACTGTGGAATGATAACAAGATGGATGACTTACTCAGTGAAGCCAGAGCATTACAAGAGAGACAAGGCAGACGGCAACACAAAAGAGAAAACACTGAGGACAAGGCCAGGAGATTCGGCGACCAGATGAGACAAGGTAAAGTGGCACCTGCAATACGATCGCTGACAAAGGAGGCAGCTAGTGGGCTGTTGCCTATCACAAGAGATACCATCAAGCTGCTGGAAGAAAAACATCCGCAACCTAGTATATCCGAGAGTCAGAAGCTAGAGGGGGCTTATATACCACCGAACCCCGTCATCTACGAACAAATCACAGGCGAGAAGATTTGGAAAAAGGCTCTAGGGACACAAGGCAGTGCAGGACCCTCAGAGATGGATGCAAACGGTTGGAGAACAATCCTGAGCAGCACACTTTTCGGAGTTGCAGCGACCAACTTACGCAGGGCGCTGGCAGATCTTGCAAGAAAAATGGCCACTCAAGATTGTCAACACTTGGAGGCCTACACAGCTTGTCGTCTAATACCATTGGACAAGAATCCAGGGTGCAGACCTGTAGGGGTGGGTGAAGTGTTGAGAAGAATCATCGGAAAATGCATAATGGAGGTGGTGAAGGACGATGTGCGGTCAGCGGCTGGAAATCTCCAAGTGTGTGCTGGCCACCAAGCAGGGGGAGAGGCAGCAATTCATGCAATAAGAGAAATATATGAGCAAGAAGAATGTGAAGCCGTGCTGTTAGTGGATGCATCAAATGCCTTTAACACCATCAACAGAAAGACAGCAATTCACAACATCAAGATAAAATGCCCCAGCTTAGCCACCTATGTAGAGAATACCTATAAACAGCCTGCAGACCTCTTCATAGTAAACAACCAAAACTCACGACGTGGAACGGCACTGAAATCAATGGAAGGAACCACACAAGGGGACCCAGTAGCAATGGCGATGTACGCATTAGGTCTCTCGGTGTTGCTATCATTAACAAGACATGAGACGACACATGTTAAGCAGGCGGCCTATGCAGATGATCTCACTGGAGCAGGGAAAGTCAATGATCTCAAGAGCTGGTGGGAGCAAGTATCACAAGTGGGACCAGAAATAGGATACTTTCCAAATGCTAGTAAGTCTATACTGATAGTAAAAGCAGAACATTACGAAAATGCCTTAGAAGCTTTCAACGGTAGTGAAGTGGTCGTAACAAAGGACGGACAGCGTCATCTAGGGGCAGTGATTGGCACAGAAGAGTTCAAGAAGCAATACATGGAAGAGAAGGTCAGAGAGTGGGTAAACGAAATAGAAATACTAGCCAAAATTGCAAAGACGGAACCACAGGCTGCATATTCGGCATTCACATATGGGGTCAAACACCGCTGGACCTACTTGATGCGTACCATTCCAAACGTGGGTCCACAACTTCAAACCGCTAGAAGATGCCATCAGAGACAAACTCATCCCAGCTTGGATGAAGTCCCACACCCCAAATGCTACAGAGAGGGAGTTGCTCGCACTTCCTCCTAGGTTAGGAGGGCTTGGAATCATCAATCCGGTGAGGAGGGAGACAACGGAACACGAGAACTCAGTAAAGATAACAGAATCTCTCACTGAACGCATCGTAGCGCAAGATCCTGACGGCGAAGTGGACCAGGCGGACATCTACAACATCAGAAAGACCATCACGTCAGAGAGGCAAAACTCACAGAAAAATGACCTGGCACAATTGATGCGACAACTTTCCCCGAGACTAACAAGAAAAGTACAAATAGCACAAGAAACGGGTGCTTCAAATTGGCTGACAACACTACCAATCAAGGCAAAAGGCTTCAATCTAAACAAACAAGAATTTAATGGTGCTATTGCACTGAGGTATGATTGGCCGATTGAAGGACTGCCCGATCGATGCGTTTGTGGAATCAACAACGATGCAGACCACAGCATGATATGTAAGAAGGGAGGATTCATCAGCATCAGGCACGATGAAGTAAGAGATGTAATGGCGAACATGCTCAGGGAGGTGTGTCGAGATGTGGTGCGCGAACCATCACTCATTCCCATGGAGGGAGAGATCTTGCAGCACAGGACGGCCAACACATCCAACGAAGCACGAGTGGACGTTAGTGCAAGAAGTTTTTGGACAAGAGCACAGCGAGCATTCTTTGACGTAAGAATATTCGACCCAATGGCCCATAGCTACAGCGGGCTGTCTCTGGAGGCTGCACACAAGAGGAATGAACAAGAGAAGGTCAGGGCATATGGGGAAAGGATCTTAAATATCGAACATGGCAGCTTTACCCCACTAGTCTTCACCACATCTGGAGGGATGGGACCTAGGGCCCAGTGCTTCTATTCAAGGCTTGCAGAGATCATCGCAGAGAAGAAGAAACAGCCCAGGAGCCACGTTGTAGCCTGGATGAGGTGCCGTCTATCTTTCTCATTGCTCAGATCAGCACTACTATGCCTGCGGCACCACAACCAGCGACGGTGGCAGAAGTGGACTACGAGGCAGCAGTGGCAGAGGGTAGCATAGGAAGGAGACTGGATTGAAGTTGCATGGTGTTGAATAGTAATATCTGATGCTTGTAAAATAAAATGTATGAACAATATTAAATAAAAACCAATGTAGTAGTAGTAATCCACGATGATGAGTCTGAGTGCTGACCCCGGAATAGTAAGTAGCTGAATGACTACCAAGTCGGACGCTTTGATGACTGTTCTGACCTGGTTTAGGGTCCAAAGAGGGGATGCACGGGCTGAGTGGTTTTTAATTACAAAAAAAAAAAGTAGTTGTAGTAGTAGTAGTAGTAGTAGTAGTAGTAGTAGTATCTGATGCTTGTAAAATAAAATGTATGAACAATATTAAATAAAAACCAATGTAGTAGTAGTAAAAAAAAAAAAAAAAAAAAAAATAAAAATAAAGTAGTAGTAGTAGTAGTAGGAGGTGGGACCACAGAGGGAAGCAGCCCTGGAGAGACCCGCAGAAGTTGATGGCAGAGGAGGACCCCTTTGAATGGAAAGGGCTACGGGGAGAGGAGGTAAAAATGTGGACAGAGACAGCTTACTCAGAAATTGTAGATTGGTCTGCACACAGTTTATTCAACCCACCTAAATGTGACGCCACCACCAAACTGTTGACAGAGATGAAAAAGCTCATTTATAACTATGTCTATGACAGACCTTTAGCCCCGTATGCTCTCAAGTTATTTTTCAGCATTCCACATCTCTTCTTGCAAAAAACTCACCGCAATTCTAGACAAGCGGAAAATGTGACAGCGCTAACAAATAGAGTGAAACTGTGGAATGATAACAAGATGGATGACTTACTCAGTGAAGCCAGAGCATTACAAGAGAGACAAGGCAGACGGCAACACAAAAGAGAAAACACTGAGGACAAGGCCAGGAGATTCGGCGACCAGATGAGACAAGGTAAAGTGGCACCTGCAATACGATCGCTGACAAAGGAGGCAGCTGGTGGGCTGTTGCCTATCACAAGAGATACCATCAAGCTGCTGGAAGAAAAACATCCGCAACCTAGTATATCCGAGAGTCAGAAGCTAGAGGGGGCTTATATACCACCGAACCCCGTCATCTACGAACAAATCACAGGCGAGAAGATTTGGAAAAAGGCTCTAGGGACACAAGGCAGTGCAGGACCCTCAGGGATGGATGCAAACGGTTGGAGAACAATCCTGAGCAGCACACTTTTAGGAGTTGCAGCGACCGACTTACGCAGGGCGCTGGCAGATCTTGCAAGAAAAATGGTCACTCAAGATTGTCAACACTTGGAAGCCTACACAGCTTGTCGTCTAATACCATTGGACAAGAATCCAGGGTGCAGACCCGTAGGGGTGGGTGAAGTGTTGAGAAGAATCATCGGAAAATGCATAATGGAGGTGGTGAAGGACGATGTGCGGTCAGCGGCTGGAAATATCCAACCAAGCAGGGGGAGAGGCAGCGATTCATGCAATAAGAGAAATATATGAGCAAGAAGAATGTGAAGCCGTGCTGTTAGTGGATGCATCGAATGCCTTTAACGCCATCAACAGAAAGACAGCAATTCACAACATCAAGGTAAAATGCCCCAGCTTAGCCATCTATGTAGAGAATACCTATAAACAGCCTGCAGACCTCTTCATAGTAAACAACCAAAACTCACGACGTGGAACGGCACTGAAATCAATGGAAGGAACCACACAAGGGGACCCAGTAGCAATGGCGATGTACGCATTAGGTCTCTCGGTGTTGCTATCATTAACAAGACATGAGACGACACATGTTAAGCAGGCCCTCACTGGAGATCACTGCAGATGATCTCACTGGAGCAGGGAAAGTCAATGATCTCAAGAGCTGGTGGGAGCAAGTATCACAAGTGGGACCAGAAATAGGATACTTTCCAAATGCTAGTAAGTCTATACTGATAGTAAAAGCAGAACATTACGAAAATGCCTTAGAAGCTTTCAACGGTAGTGAAGTGGTCGTAACAAAGGACGGACAGCATCATCTAGGGGCAGTGATTGGCACAGAAGAGTTCAAGAAGCAATACATGGAAGAGAAGGTCAGAGAGTGGGTAAACGAAATAGAAATACTAGCCAAAATTGCAAAGACGGAACCACAGGCTGCATATTCGGCATTCACATATGGGGTCAAACACCGCTGGACCTACTTGATGAGCACCATTCCAAACGTGGGTCCACAACTTCAACCGCTAGAAGATGCCATCAGAGACAAACTCATCCCAGCTTGGATGAAGTCCCACACCCCAAATGCTACAGAGAGGGAGTTGCTCGCACTTCCTCCTAGGTTAGGAGGATCCCTCCACATCTGGAGGGATGGGACCTAGGGCCCAGTGGTTCTATTCAAGGCTTGCAGAGATCATCGCAGAGAAGAAGAAACAGCCCAGGAGCCACGTTGTAGCCTGGATGAGGTGCCGTCTATCTTTCTTGTTGCTCAGATCAGCACTACTATGCCTGCGGGGAACAAGACTGTCTGCACCACAACCAGCGACGGTGGCAGAAGTGGACTACGAGGCAGCAGTGGCAGAGGGTCGCATAGGAAGGAGACTGGATTGAAGTTGCATGGTGTTGAATAGTAATATCTGATGCTTGTAAAAAAAAATGTATGAACAATATTAAATAAAACAAAAAAATTGTAGTAGTGGTAGTAGTAGTAGTAGTAGCAGTAGTAGTAGTAGTAGTGGTGGTGGTGGTGGTGGTAGCACAGTGGTAGTAGTAGTAGTATAGTTCGTTCGTTCGTTCGTTAATTTTATTTGGTAATTTCTTACATAGATACAATAATTAAGTTATTTACAGTAGTAGAGTAATAATATACACAATGTACAGTATATGATAATAATTACATGGGTAACATCATCATAGAGGTCTTTTCTTTAAGACTTTCTTAGTAGTTTGCAGACTCTCTGCCTAATCAATAATTATGTGATAATAACAAATGAAGCTGTAAACAAAATAACTTAATAAAAAGATAATTACTTGAAATTTGTTTTATCATATGAAATTAAAAAGTAAAAGCCAGAAAACAAATTGAGAAAAGTATAAACACATAAAAGCAATAGTAACCAATACAAGAATTAACTTATCCAAACAATTGTAAACAAATTATAAGATAAGTAGTAGTAGTAGTAGTAGTAGTAGCACAGTGGTGGTGGTACTAGTAGTAGTAGTAGTAGTAGTAGTAGTGGTGGTAGCACAGTGGTAGTGTGTTAGAATCAGCCACAGTGTCTGGGATCGATACAATTCACCACTAAAAAATGACCTTATCACGCCACACTGTCACGAGAGAGAGAAAGAAATATGTGTATGTATGTATGTGTTACTCAGTTACTCAGTTACTTGTTCGTCAAGGGGAATCCACGCAATGCGAGCTAAGCTCATTATTATCGCGCCTCCTTAACTGGGAATGTATTGCGTGAAATGCATGTTAAGTGTGTTATGTACTGTTGGAATGGCTGTGGATGTGTGTGTAGTCTGTATTTAGCCAATTGGCGACATCGAAAACGAAGGCTTAGGGTGGATCTGTATGGTACCATTCTCACTATAGACGGTACCGTCTCGCCCGAAGGCTTAGGTAGCCATCAGCTTAGGTGAACCATATGATACCGATCTCGCCTTGTACCATTTTTGCCAACCCCAGATGGGACGTCACAACGTCGTCCACTTATTCCAGGTACCTATTTACAGCTAGGTGAACTGAGGCTAACACATGAAAGGAGACAAACCCAATTTGTCTCCGCCCGGCCGGGGATTGAACCCCCGACCCCTCGTGTGTGAGACGAGAGCTCTACCTACTAGGCTACGGGCTGTGTATGTATGTGTATGTGTGTGTGTGTGTGTTGGGGTGGGGGAGGGGGAGTTTTAGGTTAGTAATAGGAGATATTTTTCTGGACCCCTTCTGCCACTTGTTTAACCTCATTAGTTTGGCGATTGTAAGACCTTTTGTCCCATTTCCTTATCAATATCAAGACGTTTCGTGCCACTTAGGTGTCTACTTTTTCCTGGCGAGCGATTGCGAGCCTGTAATTCAGGAGGAACCTGCCTTCGCCGGGACATTTGCCTACCGAAACGTGCAAATTTATCTCGAAGGAGGTTGGGGGTGTTTTTTTAAGCTTGGTGGAGGTTTAGAAAAAATATAAAAACGTTTAATATAGCGACTTTCACTTTCAACTTTGGGGGAGACGCTTGTTACAGACAGGTTTGCCTTGTGTCTCTTTCACACACATAGACAAAATGGAGCAAACTAAAATATATATAAACAAATTAAATAGAATCCAACTCTGGGTTTTATAATCTCATCAAATTGACAAGTTGACAGAAATTTTAATACACACATGGTAATAGGTTATCGCATGTTATCTCTCTCTCTTTATTTTGTCTACTTTACCGTCATATTCTCTCTCTCTCTCTACTTCACTGTCCTATTCTCTCTCTCTCTCTCACACACACACACACACACTCTATCTCTCTTTCTATGTTGCGGTCCTATTATTTATCTCTCTCTCACACACATACACACTCTCATCATCTCCCTCTTTCTCTTTCTCTCTCTCACTTTCCCTAACTAACGAAACCCTAATAACGTCAAACAGAGAGACCAGTGGAGTTATGGGGATCACGCAGTCGACCCTTACTTCGTCAGCAGAATTTAGTGTGTGTGTGTGTGTTTAGGGCAGGGGCGAGGAGGTGGGGAGGGGGATGGATAGGGGGGGGGAGAAATGTAGACGAAGGGAAAGTAAGAAGAAGAAGAAGAAGAAGGGGAAAGTTTGAAGAGGAGAGAGAAATAATATTAGAAGGTGGATGAGGTGTTGGTGGTGGTGGAGGAGGTGTGGGTCGGGGAGGTGGGGAGGAGGTGGTGGTGGAGAAGGAGAAGGTGTTAATGGTGGTAGTGGAGTGGTGGAGGGGAGAAGGAGGAGGAGGTGGAGGTGATGGTGGTAGTGGAGGTGGAGAGGAGGTGGTGGTGGAGAAGGAGAAGGTTTTAATGGTGGTAGTGGAGTGGTGGAGGGGAGAAGGAGGAGGAGGTGGGGGTGATGGTGGTAGTGGAGGTGGAGAGGAGGTGGTGGTGGTAGAATACAAAGGAATACAAAGGTGAACAAACTGCAACAGACCTATTGGACCTTACGGGGTAGTTTGGATATCTAAAACTACTAATCCATTGACTACAAGGTAGAGAAAAGGATAGCAAAGAAGAAGGCTCCTCCCCACCCACCACTCCTTCCAGCTAATGCTGGCGTGAAAACAGTTGGAAAAATACCATGTAGTATGGAAAAACTGACACGGAATTTCGGATAGGACAGGGAGAAAATGAAGTTGATATGTAATCTAAGCTAATTCTATTACTACAATTCTGAAAAGGAACAGGTGTATGAATATCAATATACATTTCGGTATGCATTGTCACTTCGTTGTGCGTTATTCTGAAAGAAACTGTGGTCATTGGGGGTTATTTGCCAAGTGTTTATCTAGATCGTTCTTGAATGTTTCGACAGTATTACAGTTTACAATGTTCGGGGGTAGTCTGTTCCAAATATTCACAACACGGTTTAAGAAGAAATGCTTCGCCTCATGAGAATAAAAACGCTTGCCTATAATCGTATAACCATTGTTTCTCGTATTTGCTTGATTGATCGTGAATAATTCGCTTACATTTAGGTTGCTGAATCCTTTGAAAATGTTGAACACCTCTATTAGGTCACCTCTCATTCTGCGCTTTGTTAAGCTAAATAAATTTAGTTCTTTTAAACGCTCTTCGTACTGTATATTGCACAATCTAGGTATAATTTTAGTGATACTGCGTTGCACCCTTTAAAGTTTTGTTTTGTCCTTTCTGTAGTACGGTGACCACGCAGTATTCGAAATGGGGACTCACGAATGAGTTGAATAGAGTAAGTATGATGTTTTCTGAAGTTAATTTATATGTTCTGCCAATGAAACCCACCAATTTATTAGCAGTTTTTATTACCTCTGTACACTGTTGACTCGGCTTCAGGTCACTCGAAATTATAACTCCCAGATCCTTTTCATTATTTGAATTTGATAGTTGAATGTTGTTCATTGAGTAATCTTGTTTAGCGTTGTTACTACCGATGTGTAATACTTTTCATTTCTTGATGTCGAACTTCAGTTGCCATTTGTCTGCCCAGTTAACTAAAGTGTCTAGGTTTCCTTGCAGTTTTTGCCAATGTACGGTTGAGGTTACGTTATTAGTAATTTTTGTATTGTTCGCAAATTTCGCAAATTTGCATTCTATTCCTTCGTCTATGATTGAACTTATGATTTGTAAACTTCATTGAAGAAATAAAGTAAGTTTGTTAAGCATAAACGTTTGTTTCTAAAAGCATGTTGTGAATCTTTTATTATTGTATGTTCTTCCGAATATTTTACTATTGTGTCTCTTATAATGGTTTCCATTAATTTGCAAACTACTGATGTTAAGCTAATTGGTCGATAATTGCCTGGAGAGGACTTATTTACTGTTTTGTATATGAGCGTCACGTTAGCTAGTTTCCATTCGTTTGGAACTTTCCCAACATTCAATGATTTGTTGAACAGATTTGAGACTGGGTTTAATATTTCGTGTTTTGCTTCTTTTAGAATCTTTGGGGATATTTTATCTGGGCCTTGGGTTTTATTCACTTTCTAATTGTTGATTGAGAGCAGGATATTGACTTCGTATAAAGTTTTCGTATACAGTTTTCGAGCTCAGTGCCATTTGTTTGATTCGTAGGGGTAGGTCGGCTACCGGTAGTATCATCCGACGTGATGACAGATGCAAAATAGTTTTTTTTGGATATCGCCATTTGTACATTGTCATCGGTATGATCTCCATTTTCCGCAACAAGTGGGCCTGTTGTTGAAGTTACCGTTTTTCTGTGTCTTACATAGCTGTACAATTCTTTCGGATTTTACTTGCTGGAGCTGGAAATATGGAGTTCCAGATTTTTCTTACTTCGTTTGATGAGATTTTTGGTTGGTCGACGCAGTCTATCGTGTTCTAATGTATCGCTATTGTTATGAGTTGCCTTATATTGTTGGTAGCTTTTTTACTAAGAGGCTGTTTTTTATTTCATTATTCCACCATTTTAGTTTATATTTGCCCACTGGACGCCGGTTTCGTAGAGGGACGCATGTATTTATGGCTTTGTTTAGGTTATTGGATAATATGTTCCATAATCGATTTACATTATGAGTTTCGGTTATTTCACTCCAGTCAGTATTAACAAGATGCCTTCTAAGTTTGTTGAAGTCGGCCCTTCGATAATCTGGTACTTTTTCAGTGCCCTCGTTTTCTTTATCATTATTTACTTCTATTCTTTTTTGTTTTATATGTGTATGCAGAAAACAAAAGGCAGGTTGCCTGTAACGTGTGTCTCCCCCAAAGTAAAAGAGTGACAGAGCCAAATTCAAGGGACGTTGGAGTCAAAATGCCTGGAAACACGAAGTGTAAAGCAGTCTAAGTCTTAGGATGAAGGAAAGATTGATTGAGGGAGAGAGTTCCAGAGTTCACTTGTTGAGTAGAAGAAAGACTGAGCAAATTTTCCAATTCTTGGGTTGGAGAGCTGGACAGAATAGGAGTAGAACTGTGTTGAAAGTCGGGTGCCTCGCATTCGCCGCAAGGGAGGGGGTATACAATGAGAGAGCTCTGAAGAACACTGGTTGTTGTAATAGCAATGGAAGAGTGACAGAGATGCAACATTGCGGCGTGTAGAAAGAGATTGTAGGGAACTAATAAGAGGAGGCGAGTTGATGAGGCGAAATGCTTTGGATTCTACTCGTTGGAGAAGTGTTAAAGGACACTATCCTATGGTCACTAGAGCTAATTTCCGGTCCGATCTTGACGCTAATTACCAGTCTTTCATTTGTCGTTAGAATACTATCCAAAATGTTGTTTCCCCTCGTTGGGTGTTCTACATGTTGATAATGGGCACTTTAAGAGGAGGAAGAGGTGGTGGGAGAGAGGAGGAGGAGATGGAGTAGGCGGAGGGGGAAAATAATGTTGACGAATAAAGACCTGTATCTCTGTTTGTTTTATCTTTGGTTTTATTTGTATTTTATTTATTATCCTTTCTGTGATTCATCTCTTCTACTCTATCTTTTCTGTTTTATCTATTCTTGTGTTTATCTTTTCTGTTTTATCTATTATGTGTTCATTATTCTTGTATTTCCTTATATTTTACCTTCTTTGTTTATAATGTATTTATGTTTCGTTGTATAGTTTTCTGTTTTATAGTTTTTTGTAATGTCGCTTTCGTTTTCTCTTTATTTGTTATTTGTTTTAATATTTTTGGTTTTATCTTTTCTGTTGTATCTGTTTTGTATCTGTATATTATGTTTATCATTTATTAGCTCTAAAACCTATCTAATTATTCCCCTGACATTCCCCTCTCTCTCTCCCCTACAAGAATACCTAAGTGAACTGGTTACATGTATCTCTGTTTTAGGGTTTATCTTTTTGTTTTATCTTTTGGTTTATCTTTTTGCTTTATATTTATTGTTGTATCTCTTTTGTTTTGTCTTTTATCTTTAATCTTTTATTATCTTCTTTTCTTTCTTCCCATTGTATTGTTTGTTCTGTCCCTGCCAGGAATACGCAAGTGGACTGATACCTGTATCTCTGGCCGACCGATAGCGAACCTGTAACTAAGAACAAATCGGACTTCGGCCGAGATATTTTTCTATCGAAAAATGTACAAATATAGCTTGAGGGGGAGTGTGGGTGGACATATAGCTTGAGGGGGAGTGTGGGTGGCCATATAGCTTGAGGGGGAGTGTGGGTGGACATATAGCTTGAGGGGGAGTGTGGGTGGACATATAGCTTGAGGGGGAGTGTGGGTGGACATATAGCTTGAGGGGGAGTGTGGGTGGACATATAGCTTGAGGGGGAGTGTGGGTGGACATATAGCTTGAGGGGGAGTGTGGGTGGACATATAGCTTGAGGGGGAGTGTGGGTGGACATATAGCTTGAGGGGGAGTGTGGGTGGACATATAGCTTGAGGGGGAGTGTGGGTGGACATATAGCTTGAGGGGGAGTGTGGGTGGACATATAGCTTGAGGGGGAGTGTGGGTGGACATATAGCTTGAGGGGGGTGTGGGTGGACATATAGCTTGAGGGGGAGTGTGGGTGGCCATATAGCTTGAGGGGGAGTGTGGGTGGACATATAGCTTGAGGGGGAGTGTGGGTGGACATATAGCTTGAGGGGGAGTGTGGGTGGCCATATAGCTTGAGGGGGAGTGTGGGTGGCCATATAGCTTGAGGGGGAGTGTGGGTGGCCATATAGCTTGAGGGGGAGTGTGGGTGGACATATAGCTTGAGGGGGAGTGTGGGTGGACATATAGCTTGAGGGGGAGTGTGGGTGGACATATGGCTTGAGGGGGAGTGTGGGTGGACATATAGCTTGAGGGGGAGTGTGGGTGGACATATAGCTTGAGGGGGAGTGTGGGTGGACATATAGCTTGAGGGGGAGTGTGGGGTGGACATATAGCTTGAGGGGGAGTGTGGGTGGCCATATAGCTTGAGGGGGAGTGAGGGTGGACATATAGCTTGAGGGGGAGTGTGGGTGGACATATAGCTTGAGGGGAGTGTGGGTGGACATATAGCTTGAGGGGGAGTGTGGGTGGACATATAGCTTGAGGGGGAGTGTGGGTGGACATATAGCTTGAGGGGGAGTGTGGGTGGACATATAGCTTGAGGGGGAGTGTGGGTGGCCATATAGCTTGAGGGGGAGTGTGGGTGGCCATATAGCTTGAGGGGGAGTGTGGGTGGACATATAGCTTGAGGGGGAGTGTGGGTGGCCATTTTTCTTAGCTTGAAGGAAATCTGGGAAGGTGTTTTTGTTAGCCTAGGGGACAAACTTAAAATACATTGCTCGAAAATGGCTAATACAAGCAAAATCCTCAAAAATAATGAAAACAAAAACCTATCTAATTATTCCCCTGACATTCCCCTCTCTCTCCCTCACAAGAATACCCAAGTAGACTGGTTCCTGTATCTCTGTTTTGGGGCTTATCTTCTTTTTTGTTTTATCTTCTTTTGGTTTATCTTTTTGTTAACATATTTTTGTTTCATCCTTTTTTTTTTTTTTTTTTTTCTATTTTTTTTTTTTGCTTTGTTTTATCTTAATTTGTTGTATCTGTTTGTTTTATCTCTGTTGTTCTATTGTTTATCAATGTTTTTATATATTTTCTTTTATCTTTCTTGTGTCATCTTTTTCGTTGTATTTTTTTTCTTGTTTTTTTTCTTTTCCTCTTTTATTATCTGATTTTGTTCCTCTTTTATTATCTGATTGTTTTTTTGTTTCCTTATTTAATCTGTTCTGCCCCTGCCAAGAATAATCAAGAGGACTGCTACTTGTATCTCTAGGGAGAAGAAATCGGCCGAGATATTTCTCCATCAAAAAATATACACATTTAGCTGTAGTGGGCATTGTTTAGTTTGAAGGAAGTCTGGGAAGGGAAGTGTGTTAGCCTCGGGGACAACCTAATATATATTGGTTGTAAATTGTAAGAACAAGCAAACTCCTCATTAATAATAATACCAAATTATTACCCTGACAAGAGAGAGAGAGAGAGAGAGAGAGAGACAGACAGACAGAACAGCAACAACAGACAAAGGTTGACACCTCAACCTGAAGAAAAGTGTAACAGAAAATGTGGAGGTTTTCAGGGGTGACAATATCTAATTAGCTTCACCTGACATTTGACTTTCTCCCCCTCCAAGAATACTCAAATACGCTGATAGTTTCTTTGTTTCACTTATTTCTTTGTTTTATTAGTATTCGTACATTCCTCTCCCTAATATAAACGTCCAATATTAGCCAGAAACCCTATATTAAATTAGTCTAGATCTGACATATCCCTGAGTCCTCTTTCAAGAACATTCAAATACACTGATTTTCCTGGCTCGTTATCGCTCGCCAGGAATAAATCGACACCTAAATGGCACGACAAATGATAAAAACGCCAAACTAATGGGGCGAGTGTCGTGAAATCTCAAAATTAATGGGGCTAAGCATGAGAGAGAAGGGGTCCAGAAAATTCCACCTTAATTGATATCGAGCTTACCTCTCTCAGTAATAGAGGGCCTTCTTAAGCTGTTTATAATTATATATACTTCATTCATTATACAGTATTTAGGCCAAAACTCTTGACCACTAACCTACGTAACTCAAAAACAACAAGAGTAATCAAGCTATTATTTCTACCAATTGGGAAGGGGCAGCCTGGGAATAGATGTGGAAATTTACAGTCCATTTGTTCCAGCCCTTTTTGAGTTACACCAGTTAGGGGGTCACCAATTCTGGCTTACCTATATGAATGGAATACAAACCTAAAAAATGGAATACAAAAATAGTTATACAAATATAATGGAATGAAATAGTTATACAAATATAATGGAATGAAATAGTTATACAAATATAATGGAATGAAATAGTTATACAAATATAATGGAATGAAATAGTTATACAAATATAATGGAATGAATAGTTATACAAATATAATGGAATGAAATAGTTATACAAATATAATGGAATGAAATAGTTATACAATATAATGGAATGAAATAGTTATACAAATATAATGGAATGAAATAGTTATACAAATATAATGGAATGAAATAGTTATACAAATATAATGGAATGAAATAGTTATACAAATATAATGGAATGAAATAGTTATACAAATATAATGGAATGAAATAGTTATACAAATATAATGGAATGAAATAGTTATACAAATATAATGGAATGAAATAGTTATACAAATATAATGGAATGAAATAGTTATACAAATATAATGGAATGAAATAGTTATACAAATATAATGGAATGAAATAGTTATACAAATATAATGGAATGAAATAGTTATACAAATATAATGGAATGAAATAGTTATACAATATAATGGAATGAAATAGTTATACAAATATAATGGAATGAAATAGTTATACAAATATAATGGAATGAAATAGTTATACAAATATAATGGAATGAAATAGTTATACAAATATAATGGAATGAAATAGTTATACAAATATAATGGAATGAAATAGTTATACAAATATAATGGAATGAAATAGTTATACAAATATAATGGAATGAAATAGTTATACAAATATAATGGAATGAAATAGTTATACAAATATAATGGAATGAAATAGTTATACAAATATAATGGAATGAAATAGTTATACAAATATAATGGAATGAAATAGTTATACAAATATAATGGAATGAAATAGTTATACAAATATAATGGAATGAAATAGTTATACAAATATAATGGAATGAAATAGTTATACAAATATAATGGAATGAAATAGTTATACAAATATAATGGAATGAAATAGTTATACAAATATAATGGAATGAAATAGTTATACAAATATAATGGAATGAAATAGTTATACAAATATAATGGAATGAAATAGTTATACAAATATAATGGAATGAAATAGTTATACAAATATAATGGAATGAAATAGTTATACAAATATAATGGAATGAAATAGTTATACAAATATAATGGAATGAAATAGTTATACAAATATAATGGAATGAAATAGTTATACAAATATAATGGAATGAAATAGTTATACAAATATAATGGAATGAAATAGTTATACAAATATAATGGAATGAAATAGTTATACAAATATAATGGAATGAAATAGTTATACAAATATAATGGAATGAAATAGTTATACAAATATAATGGAATGAAATAGTTATACAAATATAATGGAATGAAATAGTTATACAAATATAATGGAATGAAATAGTTATACAAATATAATGGAATGAAATAGTTATACAAATATAATGGAATGAAATAGTTATACAAATATAATGGAATGAAATAGTTATACAAATATAATGGAATGAAATAGTTATACAAATATAATGGAATGAAATAGTTATACAAATATAATGGAATGAAATAGTTATACAAATATAATGGAATGAAATAGTTATACAAATATAATGGAATGAAATAGTTATACAAATATAATGGAATGAAATAGTTATACAAATATAATGGAATGAAATAGTTATACAAATATAATGGAATGAAATAGTTATACAAATATAATGGAATGAAATAGTTATACAAATATAATGGAATGAAATAGTTATACAAATATAATGGAATGAAATAGTTATACAAATATAATGGAATGAAATAGTTATACAAATATAATGGAATGAAATAGTTATACAAATATAATGGAATGAAATAGTTATACAAATATAATGGAATGAAATAGTTATACAAATATAATGGAATGAAATAGGTATACAAATATAATGGAATGAAATAGTTATACAAATATAATGGAATGAAATAGTTATACAAATATAATGGAATGAAATCACCATGTCATATACTATTGGGCATTCCTAAGCTGTATTTAATGTTCTACTGCGACAAAAATATAATAACAACAAGTGACCATGTTTTTCAAAGGGTTAAGTTTCAGGCCAACAAAAATGTATGTAGCGCGAAGGATCTGTAGCTTCCTTGGATGCGCATTGTAATGTATGTAGTGCGAAGGATCTGTAGCTTCCTTGGATGCGCATTGTAATGTATGTAGTGCGAAGGATCTGTAGCTTCCTTGTATGTACCTCGAAGGATCTGTAGCTTCCTTGGATGCGCATTGTAATGTATGTAGTGCGAAGGATCTGTAGCTTCCTTGGATGCGCATTGTAATGTATGTAGCTCGAAGGATCTGTAGCTTCCTTGGATGCGCATTGTAATGTATGTAGCTCGAAGGATCTGTAGCTTCCTTGGATGCGCATTGTAATGTATGTAGTGCGAAGGATCTGTAGCTTCCTTGGATGCGCATTGTAATGTATGTAGCTCAAAGGATCTGTAGCTTCCTTGGATGCGCATTGTAATGTATGTAGCTCGAAGGATCTGTAGCTTCCTTGGATGCGCATTGTAATGTATGTTGTGCGAAGGATCTGTAGCTTCCTTGGATGCGCATTGTAATGTATGTAGTGCGAAGGATCTGTAGCTTCCTTGGATGCGCATTGTATGTAGCTCGAAGGATCTGTAGCTTCCTTGGATGCGCATTGTAATGTATGTAGCTCGAAGGATCTGTAGCTTCCTTGGATGTGCATTGTAATGTATGTAGCTCGAAGGATCTGTAGCTTCCTTGGATGCGCATTGTAATGTATGTAGTGCGAAGGATCTGTAGCTTCCTTGGATGCGCATTGTAATGTATGTAGCTCAAAGGATCTGTAGCTTCCTTGGATGCGCATTGTAATGTATGTAGCTCAAAGGATCTGTAGCTTCCTTGGATGCGCATTGTAATGTATGTAGTGCGAAGGATCTGTAGCTTCCTTAGATGCGCATTGTAATGTATGTAGTGCGAAGGATCTGTAGCTTCCTTGGATGCGCATTGTATTGTAGTGCGAAGGATCTGTAGCTTCCTTGGATGCGCATTGTAATGTATGTAGTGCGAAGGATCTGTAGCTTCCTTGGATGCGCATTGTAATGTATGTAGTGCGAAGGATCTGTAGCTTCCTTGGATGCACATTGTAATTATGTATGTAGGTTTATCTCTCTCAGTCTCTCTCTCTCTCACTCTCACTCTCTCACTCTCAATGTATGTAGCGCGAAGGATCTGTAGCTTCCTTGGATGCACATTGTAATTATGTATGTAGGTTTATCTCTCTCAGTCTCTCTCTCTCTCTCACTCTCACTCTCTCACTCTCAATGTATGTAGCGCGAAGGATCTGTAGCTTCCTTGGATGCGCATTGTAATTATGTATGTAGGTTTATCTCTCTCAGTCTCTCTCTCTCGCTCTCACTCTCACTCTCTCTCTCTCAATGTATGTAGCGCGAAGCATCTGTAGCTTCCTTGGATGCGCATTGTAATTATGTATGTAGGTTTATCTCTCTCAGTCTCTCTCTCTCTCTCACTCTCACTCTCTCTCTCTCTCTCTCAATGTATGTAGCGCGAAGGATCTGTAGCTTCCTTGGATGCGCATTGTAATTATGTATGTAGGTTTATCTCTCTCAGTCTCTCTCTCTCTCTCGCTCTCACTCTCACTCTCTCTCTCTCAATGTATGTAGCGCGAAGGATCTGTAGCTTCCTTGGATGAGACACCTCGCTACCGCCAGACGCTGCAGACGCTCTGTCAACGCTCTCACGATATCGATCATAATTTGAGTATTAACTACTCATCCTCTTCATTCTTGTGCATGAAAGGTGGTTAAGAGCACGTTTAACCATCCTGTAGCTTAGTAAGTAACACTGCACGATATTTCGCTGTGTATTGACTGATAAACTTTGTGTTTATCACAAGACTCCTGCTCGGACAGGGCGCCACTAGCGCCATCTGTTGTTCTTATTAACTCTAGTAGATATTGTATTTAGTATCCTACTGTAGCTATATATATCTGTAATTTTAGTTGTTGCTTGCACGATCTTGTAGTAACCTTTGACTGATACATTTTGTTTTGTTTTATCTAAAAAGAGTAGGCTACTGCTTTACTTGGCTACAGTGACACCAGGGCCATGTTCATACAGTATATTAACCCCTTGTGTGCAGTCACACTTTATTTTTATATAATCTCTATTTGGTGAATTGTATATTTAGTTACATATTCTGTTATATATATATATTTGTTTAAGGTTAGGTTATCACACCTGGTAGCCTATTTCTGCGTATTTCAATTTTATTATTTTCGGTTAGGCTATTCAACGCTGGTAGCCTATTGGTGCATATTTCAATTTTATTATTTTCGGTTAGGCTATTCAACGCTGGTAGCCTATACTATTGGTGCGTATTTCATTTTTTTTTTTTTTTAACTTTTGGTTAGGCTATCGCCCCTGGAAGCCTAATTCTGCGTATCTCAAATTTTTTGTTTTCGGTTAGGCTATCACCCCTGATAACCTATTGTTGTGTATTTCAACATATTTGTTTTCGGTTGAAGTGAATGAAGTGTTTCTAAAGTGAGTAAAGTTTTTTAACCCGTACAGCCCCAGCGACGCGCCTGACGCGTCGGCGATGTATGTAACGCACAGCGCCAGAGACGCGCCTGGCGCGTCACCCTAATTGCGCCGACCGTAACCTCAGGTGTAGCCACTCAAGAGGGCTCAGATTTGTATGGGAACTGTGTACGTATCCCACGCAACCGTGCCAATGGTTGAAAACTCTCAAAGTCCACGTGTGTGCATTTGAGCGCGCAATAACCTGGTTTTTTGGGGTAATTGCCTTAAATTTTTTACTCTTGTAAAATACGTTTTCGGGGGCTCTGTAGGACCATTCTTTAAGCTTTTTGAGCGGTTTTTCGTGGTTTTTCCTTCATTCCTAACCCATTCGCTATTGTTTCTGGAATAAAACAATTTTTTGAAAACCGGCCGGGTTCTGGTGAACAAACACTACAAAACTAGCCGGGGCTGGACGGGTTAAAGTGAGTTAAGTGTTTTAAAGTGAGTTAAGTGTTTTAAAGTGAGTGAAGTGATCTGAAGAAACTGACTGTTACCATGCCTCGCACTTGTACGAACTGCGCCGGTAGGTTTGGTGAGTCCATGTTTGTTACTGTCGATCTTCAAGTCTGCCGTCTCTGCCAGCAACGAGAGAATTTGACAGTGAAATTAGATGAAGCCTACAACAAGATCAACGTCCTCACCATGAAGCTGAAATCACTCCAAGAGTTTGTAACACTCAACGTTGGAGTACCACAAACTTCAATTGTCACCGCAACTCCAGCAGCCACCAACGCCCCAACGTCAACTGCCAACAATTCAATGCCTGCAGTAGCCATTTCATCTGATGGTTCTGATACTCAAGAAAGAAATAGTAACTCTCTTCCCCCTCAAGACAACTTCCGTGTCGTGAGGAACAACGTTTGCCCCAAGACCAGGAAACCCATACCGATTACCGAGTGTCAAAACCGCTTCCAGATACTCGCAGACTCAGATGACGAAGCGGAAATAGAAGAAGTCCGGCTCGTGGGAGACTCGATGATACGTGGTCAGCTCCCAGAGTTTTGCGCCAGAGCACCTAAGACCAGGAAGCGTTTTTGTATCCCTGGTGGTGGTGTGGACGACGTAGTTGCTGCAGTTGACTAAGTATCTAAGCTGGCCCCTGCTAATACAATGTACGTCATCCACGTTGGATTCAACGATGTACAGCGAACCCGGTCGGAAGATTTGCTTTTAAAGTACCAGCAGCTGATCAAGTCGTTTAAGGAGAAGTCATCAAGGATCATCGTCTCAGGAATCGTCCCCCGGCTTGGTGTAGAGAGCCGATTTTACAACATAGCCACCAGCACAAATCATTGTCTAGCAAACCTCTGCAAGAAGGAAAACGTGGGATTCGTCGACACCTGGGACAATTTCTACTACGATGACTATTTGTTTTCGGACGATGGAGTTCATCTGAACCAGGTGGGAGCAGCACGTTTTGGGCGTCTTCTCAACGATGCGGTGAAGGATTTTCGGAGAAGAAATCGACTCAGCACAGGACAACCAGGAAGGAGGACCGAAGACAGCGAGGGCGGCAACCTGCGAAGGAATTAAATGCTAATCTGTCAAGAACCGCGAATTTGGATAAAGCTCCACCAACACGACCCAAATTCAAAACCGCCAGGGATAACGACCGAGGACCGATGTCAGCCATGAATGTAAATGTAGATCCGACCAGAACCAAAAATGTGATTAAAGAACGTTCTGTGAGTTCTAAAACCGCAACTTTAAAGGTTTTCTATGCAAACGCTCGTAGCATACGCAATAAATTTTCAGATTTAGAGGAACTAGTGTTTACAGAAAATTATGATGTGATTGGTATAACATAATCTTGACTCAATACAGTAGATAGAGACTTTTTAGCAGAGTATTCACTTCCCGGTTATGTAATGTTTGAGAAAAGACGAATAAATAAAAATGGAGGTGGCGTTTTATTTTATATCAAAGAAAGTCTTAACCCGACCCTCTTGTCAAAACCTCAAATTGTGAACGTCGACACATCTTTTGTGCTAATAAAGAATAATAAAGGTACACAAATAATACTTGCATTAATATACAGACCTCCAGCTCAATCAGTGCAAACTGACCGAGAAATTTATGAACAAATTGCAGATGTAAGTAACTCACAAGATACCGTATTTATTGGCGACTTTAATTTACCTGTGACCAAGTGGGGCGATACTCTTACTTCACACTCCGGACATGACTTGTATACGAACTTGCAAGAGAGTTCGCTTTATAAATTTGTTCGAACACCGACCCGTGGTAAGAACGTTCTTGACATTGTACTTGCAACAAAAGAAGAATTAATAGAGAATTTGAATGTTGGTGATGAATTCAGTAACAGCGACCATCGTACGATAACTTTCACTTTAAACTTTACTAGTAACGAACCAAATAGTAACATCGAAAAAGTCCCTAATTTCAAGAAAGCAAACTTTCATAAACTTAGAGCTATGTTTAAAGAAACTGACTGGAGCTTTTTAATTAACAATAACGACATAAATACATCTTGGAAGTTATTCGAAACCACTCACCTAAAAGCAGTGCAAGACTGCATACCATCGAAAATACGGCGTCCAGGCCATAATAATAAGCCCAAATGGTGGAATAAAGATATTTCAAACTGCCTGCTTGCTAAAAAATTTGCTAATGATAGATTAAAATCCTCACAAAATGACGAAGAACGGGTGAAATTTGTAGAGCTACGACGCAAAGCCAAAAAGTTAATTAAGCAAAGTATAAAGACCCTTGAGTTACATATTGCGAATCAAAGTAAAACAAACCCGAAAGAATTCTATAGTTATATCAGAAAGAAAAAAGTAGTTACTTCAACTGTTGGACCGTTAGTCGATGAAAATGGAGAATACACCAAAGACGAAGTACAAATGAGTAATGCCCTCAATACCTTCTTTGCATCAGTTTTTACAACAGAAGACCTCAGTGATATCCCTACACCATCGCCGATTCAGATTGATAATTCAGATGTTCTAAGCAATATCACCGTTACAGAGAGAGAAGTATTGAATTGTTTAGATAAACTCAAGGTATATAAAACGCCTGGACCTGATACAATCTCGCCTAGAGTTCTAAAGGAAGCTAAGGATGAGCACTCCAAACCACTGACATTACTATTCAATAAATCCTTGCAGTCTGGAACTATGCCTGATCAGTGGAAGATAGCCAACGTAACACCGATATTCAAAAAAGGCAGCAAATCCCTACCCAGTAACTATCGTCCAATTAGCTTAACCTCAGTTGTATGTAAAATGCTAGAAACGGTCATAAGAGACAGACTCATAAATCACTTAGAGGAAAATAACATACTTAAAGATACTCAACACGGCTTTCGTAAAAAACGTTCCTGTTTAACAAACCTCTTAGACTTCTTCCACGATATCCTCAACCTCTACGATGAGAGTAAATCTGTAGATATTATATACCTTGATTTTCAAAAGGCCTTTGACAAAGTTCCCCACAAACCTTTACTGCTAAATCTAAAAGCGCATGGAATACAAGACGGTGTGTTGAAATGGATAGAAAATTGGCTCAGCGACAGAAAGCAAAGAGTAGTCATAAACGGTAAGGCATCTAAATGGACCAATGTAAGTAGCGGGGTACCCCAGGGATCGGTACTAGGACCAATTATCTTTCTAATTTACATCAACGACATAGATGAGGGTCTCACCTGTACAATCTCAAAATTTGCTGACGATACAAAAATTGCAAATAGCGTACTCTCAAATCATCAAGTTGACGATATGCAACACAATCTAGATAAATTGTCACATTGGGCCCAAATTTGGCAAATGAGTTTCAATGCGGATAAATGTAAAGTACTACATATCGGATACCTAAATGAGAAAGCAAACTATTCGATGAATGGCACTCAGCTTAAGAATGTAAACAGAGAAACCGATCTGGGAGTAACAATATCGAGTAACCTAAAACCGAGTCAACAATGTTCAGAAGTTGTTAAGAAGGCAAACAAAATAATTGGCTTTATAGGCAGGTCATTTGAGCATAAATCCAAAGACGTTATCCAAACCCTTTACAATTCCTTAGTCCGCCCTCTTCTGGAATACTGCATTCAATGCTGGTGCCCTTATTACCAAAAAGACATAAACAATCTAGAACGAGTTCAACGTAGAGTTACCAAAATGATACCTAGCCTAAAGAACAAACCATACGAAGAGTGTCTTAGAGAATTAAATCTATTTCCTTTAACCCAGCGCAGATTAAGAGGTGACTTCATTCAAGTGTTCAAAATCATCAAAGGCATCGACAATATGAACTGTAGTAAGTACTTCACTATCGACCAATCTAATTACACGCGGGAAAACGGTTGCAAAATTATTGGTAAATCATTTAACTCACACGAATCTAAGAATTTCTTCTTCAATCGAGTTGTCAACTTGTGGAATTGGCTTCCCCGAGACATTATAGACTGCACCACCGTTGATTCATTTAAACTCCGCCTAGGCAAATATCTCGCATCAAACCCGCGACTGACTGCGTTTGTAAATGAATAACTTTATTTTATCCTCCCCTCAGTTACTAAGCCATATGTCCCCTACTAACTTCCTAGTCCTGCCACGGACATTAGTTCCAGGGCAGTAGTTCCCTTTCCAATGTTCCCTTACCCCCTCTAAACCACTGTTTGGACACTAACTTGATCCTCAGTGTTTTGGAGGACAAGCAGCCTAGAAGGGTCACTAGACCTGTTGCTGCTTGATTTCCTTTGTACTCCTTTGTACTCCTTTGATGCGCATTGTAATTATGTATGTAGGTTTATCTCTCTCAGTCTCTCTCTCTCTCTCTCTCTCACTCTCACTCTCTCTCTCTTGTCAGCCACTACATAGCTGGCATTATATCGACAATCAATAGCTTTGATCTCGCCGCCTCCTTCCTGTTTACATACACACACACATACACTCACATGATTATATATACTGTACGTACACACATACATACACACACACATAGAACTCAGACTCATATACACATAAAACACAACACTTTAACACACATACATAACACTCAAGACTCATACACACATACAGTACATGCATACTCAAATATACGTACACACACATACACGCATAGAACTCAAACTCACATACACACATATCACACTCACATAACACACACAAACACACACAAATATACATAATAAGCACACACACACACACACACAGACACACACACACACACACACAGCCCGTAGCCTAGTAGGTAGAGCTCTCGTCTCACACACGAGGGGTCGGGGGTTCAATCCCAGACCGGGCGGAGACAAATTGGGCTTGTCTCCTTTCATGTGTTAGCCTCAGTTCACCTGCTGTAAATAGGTACCTGGAATAAGTGGACGACGTTGTGACGTCCCATCTGGGGTTGGCAAAAATGGTACAAGGCGAGATGGGTATCATATGGTTCACCTAAGCTGATTGCTACCTAAGCCTTCGGGCGAGACGGTACCGTCTATAGTGAGAATGGTACCAAACAGATCCACCCTAAGCCTTCGTTTCCGATGTCGCCAATTGGCTAAATACAGACTACACACACATCCACAGCCATTCCAACAGTACATAAAACACTTAACATGCATTTCACGCAATACATTCCCAGTTAAGGAGGCACGATAATAATGAGCTTAGCTCGCATTGCGTGGATTCCCCTTGACGAACAAGTAACTGAGTAACTGAGTAACACACACGCACACGATTATAATGTTTCATTATAAGTTCCATGTCTAGTGAGGAAAACAATACTGACCTGTCCTTCACAACCTGAAGACCTCATTAATACCATCCAAAGATAAATTTGTACATTTTTCGATAGAAACATGTCCCGGCCGAATATCGGTTCCTTTTAAATTACAGGCTCGCTATCGCTCGCCAGGAAAAAATCGACACCTAAATGACACGAAAAATCTAAATATTTTCAAATATTTGGGGCGAAACGTCTTAAAATTGCCAAACAAATGAGCCGAACACCTTATAATCTGAAAACTAATGGGGCTAAGCATGAGGAAGAAGGGGGACCTAAAAAATGCAGTCCATTCATTACAAGTCGGCCAAACATCTTCACCAATAATCTTTATAACTCATAACACGACTATAGTAATCCAGATAATGTTCCTACCATTTGGGAAGATTCAGCCAGGAAATGCAGTCCATTCATTACAAGTCGGCCAAACATCTTCACCAATAACCTTTATAACTCATAATATAACACGACTATAGTAATCCAGATAATGTTCCTACCATTTGGGAAGGTTCAGCCAGGAAATAGGTATGGAAACTTACAGCCCATAATATTGCTCTAGCCCTTTTTGAGTTAGAGAGGTTAAGGGTCAGGATTTCTAGCCTACCTATAATGACTGGACTATATTGAACCCTTGTAGATCATGGTGCATTTTGACAGTGTATTCTGGCTTCCATTAGACCATTTTTGCACAACTTAAGAAGGAGCTGTGGGCATGAACAGGGTAAATACTATCTCAATTAACCCTCTGACTCCCATATACTCTTCCTTATCTGAATAAAGTCGTCAAAGGATGGCCAGAATAAAGTGTCAAAGCGCGTTATAATTCTCCGGCACTGAAGGGGTTAAAATAATGGTCATAGATGCAGGTATGTTTGGGGATACCATACTATACTTTATACATTATAGGTAGGCTAGAAATCCTGACCCCTAACTCTGTAACTCAAAAACGACTACAGTAATCGAGCTAATATGTTCACCATATGGGAACAATCAGCCAGGGAACAGGTTTATAAACTTACAGCCCCTTTCCTCTAGCCCATTTTGAGTTACAAAAGTTAGGGTTTACTAAGATACCAGCCCTTGTTATTGATGTGGAGGAGTTAAGGCTACGTAACTATACTGTATGTATTGGTGTCTTAAACTGCTAAAGGGAGAGGTATTGGAGTGAGTAGTTGAATCAGGTATTCACACATTTAATATATTAATACTGTGAATAGAGATATAGGGCATAAGAGTCCCACCATGACATAACAATAATGTCAGGTAGTTTATTTACCTGGGGTTCACCTTAAGGAGGTTACCCGTAGCAAGGTCAAATGGTAGCAGTTGGGTATTAACTTATTATATACAGTATACCTGTACAAATTAACTTATTATATACAGTATACCTGTACAAATCAGAACTAGGACAATGATAGATACACAACATATACAGAATTAGACAAGAATGATATATGTTAAATAATCAAGAATGATGCTCGTGTGTGGTTGGAATGAACGTGGGTTTCTAGCTGGACTCGAAGAAGATACAAGGTAAGGCAGAGTTTAGCTATCTATGAGTAGGAAGTGGCCAGATGACTGAGTGGTCATTCCGACATGTGACAATCTACTCATAAGATGGCGATATTAATTCTTATAGCGTACTGAAGGTTTGACTTAGAATTACGACTAATTGAATGCAAGTTACGTTAAGAGAGGGCCTGATAGACAGACCACAGATAATCTCAGCAGTGAGGCTGACCGAGATAATAAAGTACTTTTACGTCCAACAACGAATGGCTTCGGCAGTGAGACTGACCGAGGGACCAGAAGATACTGAATACTCCTTGTTTTCTACCTCACTGAGACTTTGGGATTTGGAGCACATAGGGAAGTTATGGACACTCAGCTCAGGAGGAAGGTGAGATGCCTTTCCTAATCTGGTCTGAGTACATGTTCACTCCTTAGATCTTCCTAGGCCTGGGTTGGCTACATGGAAAAAGGGCGCCCTTGGCACTCCCTAGCATTGACATAGGTCCTTGTCGTTCCGGTGATGGGGGGAGGGGAGATAACAACGGTAGGGCCCTCGGTATTTTTTTTCCATATCCCCTCCCAAGTCCACTCTACAAGTGATGCTCTTTCCTGATTGGCGGGGTTGACCTGGCTGTCGGCCAACCCGGGGTCGGTTGGTGGTGGTGACGTCACTCCTGGAGATATGGGGCCATGTGACCGCCCTCTTGTACTCCAAGAAGTAGTTCCTGCTCGGTGTTGGTGGGGGGTTGGTACACCTGTCTTCGGGGTGACTTTTCTATATTTACCCCGTTCTGCTTGAGAGAGAACAGTTGAAGGACGGGCTTCGTTATGATGTGGCCCCAATGGCCGATGATGCCTCTGGTGATTCTGGTGCCGTACGGGGTTGGTTTTGGGTTGAGACTGTCTTCGGTACCCCTGGCTGTATGTGTGGAGGTCGGCTGGGGGCATCCTGGTATTTCCCGAGGTCTGCGGGTGGCTGGTTTCCGTAGGCGGCTTCATTTTCCTTCGGTATAACAGTTACAAATACTGGACTACCTATAATAAATGGACTATAGTAATGTCTTCAACACTACACTAAGAAATTATAATGTAACATGATAAAATTCGTGTGTGTATGTGTGTGTGTGTTTGTGTTTGTATGAATGTGTGGATGTGTGTGTATATGCGTGTGTGTGTGTGTGATATTGATGGGTGACTTAGATGGGTGTGAATCTGTGTGTACGTAAAATGTGTACATGTGTGTGCGTATGTCCATGTGTGTGTTTGTGCAAGTACTGGAAGAAGGTAGTCCAGCTTGTCTGTCTGTCTTCCTGTCTGTCTGTATGTATAGTACGTATGTTTGCCTGTTTTGTCTGTCTGTCTGTCTGTTTGCTTGCCTGTCTCTGGGGCTAAACATGAGGGAGAAAGGGGTTCATAAAAACAAATACCTCCCCTTAAGGTAATGGCCAGGCAATAAAGGTTGTGCATCTAACTCAAAGGTAAATTCACAGATCAAGGTGAGAAATCAAATTAAATGATTGTATGCAGATTAAGAAGGACGTATGTTATTAAGGGGAGATGGGTCGTTTTCTGGACCCCTTTCTACCTCGTGTTTAGCCCCATTAGTTTTAGAGATTTTAAGACGTTCGGCCAATTTGTTTGGCGATTTTAACACCTTTCGCCCCATTTCGTTGTCAATTTTAAGACCTTTCGTGCCATTTAGTGTCGATTTTTTCCTGGCGAACGATAGCGAGCCTGTAATTTTAAGAGAAAACTGCCTTCGGCCGGAACATTTTTCTACCGAAAAATATATAAATTGATCTTGAAGGGAGTGTTTTTCTAAGCTTGATGGAGGCTTAGCGAGGAAACTAAAACAATATATGAATAACTGAATTAATAGACCAAAAACACAAGCCAATATCCCCTTAAGAGGGTTAATTGAGATCGTAAAAATCCTTATAAAATCCGATGACGCATAATTATCTGTTGTGTTCTGGTTAACAATATCTTAAAATGTCATCATATATAGTGAACTATACCGTTTTCCAAATGTCATCATATATAGTGAACTATACCGTTTTCCAAATGTCATCATATATAGTGAACTATACCGTTTTCCAAATGTCATCATATACAGTATAGTGAACTATACCGTTTTCCAAATATCATCATATATAGTGAACTATACCGTTTTCCAAATGTCATCATATACAGTATAGTGAACTATACCGTTTTCCAAATGTCATCATATATAGTGAACTATACCGTTTTCCAAATGTCATTATATATAGTGAACTATACCGTTTTCCAAATGTCATCATATATAGTGAACTATACCGTTTTCCAAATGTCATTATATATAGTGAACTATACCGTTTTCCAAATGTCATCATATATAGTGAACTATACCGTTTTCCAAATGTCATTATATAGTGAACTATACCGTTTTCCAAATGTCATCATATATAGTGAACTATACCGTTTTCCAAATGTCATCATATATAGTGAACTATACCGTTTTCCAAATGTCATCATATACAGTATAGTGAACTATACCGTTTTCCAAATGTCATCATATATAGTGAACTATACCGTGTTCCAAATGTCATCATATACAGTATAGTGAACTATACCGTTTTCCAAATAAGTAGGCCAAATCTCTTGAACAGTATCTTCTATAACTCTCAAACGACTTGAGTAATCGAGACTAATATTTCTACCATTTGGGAAGGGTCAGCCCGGGAATAGGTGTGAATATTTACAGCCCATTTGCTTAAGCCCTTTTGAAGTTACGGAGGTTTGAGGATCAGGATTTCTGGCCAACCTATTTGGAACAGGGTATAGTTATAATATGTGCTTAAGTCTCTCTGTCTCTCTCTCTCTCTCTCTCATAACCTCCTGACCTCTCATGTTTGCTGATTCAATACTCAACCTGCTTGTGTGTGTGTGTGTGTGTGTGTGTGTGCGTGTCGGTATGTTTTCTGTCTTGTAGAAGTTCATTGATTGTATGTTGCTGTGATCTCTCAGCCCCCCCCCCCCCCCCCCCCCCTCTCTCTCTCTCTCTCCCTCCGCTTTTTAGGCGGATGGAGCGGAGGATTGGGAGAGAGCTTTGCACTTTGCTGTCCTATTCTTCTACGTTTTTTTGCTTCCTGACCCCCACTATAGTAATTCAGTTCTTCAGGAGTTTAAGCTTTCAACATTCCTAGCTTTGACTTAACTCGGAGCAAAGATATTTTGGAACTTGGCTTTTGGCTGTAGCCTACACCCAGATTCAGAAGTTCAATGACAATCTTGATGAGAAATTGTGTATATTCCAAAACGAAACACATTAATTTGCATTTAGTAGGAGTTAAAATAAAGGGCACCAGTAAAGAGTGACCAAAAACATTTAGGAACTGTCGAGTGTTTCATCTCCATAGTACAATCGGCCTAATATGTGATGTCTCGGCACCAAGTATATTTTGATCCATAATTGGTTTCAGCAATATCTAAACTTAATTTATTCATTTCGAGGGGGATATACAAACCTATTCCTACACTCACCCACCCTATTCAACATCTGGCAGACATTCTTATAGAACAGAGCAAGCCAAACGTAAGGACAGCTGAGCCATGACTTATTAGCGAGACCGTACATAGTTCCTCATCCAGGTTGTCGATTAACTATTGAATTTAATTCTTCTACTATAACCTGTCCCTGTCTAGTAGTATTAAGGCCGGACCACCTAGTAGGGACCGCAAGGTCTGTGTGGTCTAAGTACCTGTATTCATAGTGTGCACGGGGTTAGTTCCAATTCTTGTTAGGGGGACCCGCAGAGGGCTCCTCTCGGGCAGCATGATATGCGGGGGTTGTGCAGGGGAATAATGAGAGGGATAGGATCGGGTCAAGGATTAGGGAGATAATGAGTAGTGATCGTATTTCTAAAGGAATGAAGAGTGGGGCTATTAACTATGTGAGATGGGAGGTGATTCCACTCTTGGATGCTGCGGGGAAAATATTAATGTCTGAATATGTCCGTGCTTGCCTGATATGTGTGGTATTTTAAGTTGTGGCTGCGTCTCATAAATCGTATGTTTGTAGGGTGTAAATATGCATTTTTATCTATGTCTGCTAGATTGTTTGTGATTTTGTATAACATTTTGTTGTTGTCTGTGTCTTTGTCTTTGTATTTGTCTCCAACAGACGGCGCGCGCATCAGTGGCCATCGTCCCGCGTAAATAAACAGGTAAACTCTATGCGATTGAATCGGTTTCTACTTTTTATGCTCGTAATGGCCGTGTCTAACATGAACACTATGGAAATTGAGTTATCGCCATACATTCTTAGTGCTCTGAAGGAGGAGGGTCCCTTGGTAAAATAGAGGGACATTACGACAATGAAGATTTCTTGCTGCCCTGTGATAAAAGCAGGGTGTATGAAGAGTGAACAACACCAACTATATTTCAATTCATGGTCTATTTTCATATAATTTAACGATCGATACAGTTTTTAAATATTAATTTCTTATATCTGCAATGAATACAGATTGTTATTTTCAAAGAACCAGCTCTCTACGACTAAAACTTGATTTGATATAAATATTTGTATATGCCTATACCTTACAACGAAATAATTCGACCGTATCTTACCTTTAACTTGACCGTTGAACGTAATACCTTAACACCATTTGTATTGACGATATCTTCCTTACACCTTTGATTGCTAGACATCAATACAAAATCACATTGTCTTGTCCTTGTGTGCTAAAACAGCCTGGTACAACACAAACTTGACCAGTCTCTTTGTGTACAAGCGCGCGGCAGCCGCGCACCGTACGGCCAGGTCCTGATGTGATTATTATTTTCACGTGACCTGACGTCACGCGCACACTATGAATATCTTTGTGTAACTCTATCTATCTATCTCTCTCTCTCTGGTACGATAGGGATGATGGAGATAGCTTTAACCCTACTGACTGATAGAGAGCCTTCCAAAACTGAATATAATCGCCTAATTAGCAAGAATATACTGTCAAAACGCGCCATTTCCCTTAAACACACACACACATAAACACACTGATAGAACTTCCCCTCCCCCTACACACACACACACACACACACAATCTGACACTCTCATTCACCTACCCTCTTCCCCTATTACTAAATACACTCACACACACACACAATTTGCTACACTAATTCACCGAACCCTTCCCCTACCTACACACTCACTCTCCCCTTATACACACACCGATAGCTCTCCCCCTACCCCACGCACACACACACACATGCTCACAATCTGACACCCTCATTCACCTATACACACACACACATACAATCTAACACACTCATTATATCAGACGGGGGATACAATGTGTAGGGGAGAAGGGGCTAGGGGTCAAATTTGCCTGGATTCCTTCACATGTAGGCATCCCAGGCAATGAAAGGGCAGATAAGCTTGCCAAGGAGGCCTCAGAGAAAGAAGAACCTGATCATATTCTTGAACTGTCATTGAAACAAATGAGAACTATAATTAAAAAGACACAAGAAGGAAGAGTGGATGAAGACAGAGCTAGACATCATAACACCAGCCGATCTATAAACTACTACAATAAAGTAGCATTTACGACCAAATACACCTATGGTAAACGTACAACGAGTAGGTGGGTAGACTCAGTACATGCAAGAATAAGGCTTGGCTATTGTTATCCATGGCAGCTGAATTGGCAGGTAGAAGAAGAGCACAGGCAATGTAGGGTTTGCAGAGCTCCCAACAAACACTCTCTCGAGCACTATATCTTGGAATGCCCAATGATTAGGGAATACAGGAATAATCAGTTAACCACAATTGAGGATCAAGCAATATACATGCTAAAGAATAACGTAATCAATAACATACTAAAAAAACACAAGAACTTTGCCCCCCCACAATAATATGTACTGTAAACATGAACCTTATAAGTATGCACCCCTTGCCCTCCACACATCTCTTCTTTCTTACAAGGTCACACTTAAACCCTTTGTAACGCCCTCTACACGATTTCATATTTTCATTGATCATGTCACACTTATAATATCAGTCAGTATTTCTTTACTTATCACTGCTATTCTCATTTAATAGATTGACAATGTACAGTATATACATATCCCTCTGAGCCTCTAACACAGCTTTTATTTAAATAATCTGTTAAGTGCCAATTCATATCCTTTAGCAAGCCAATATACATGACCCTTGCATATGTAAGCAACATAATTGTCCTCAATATTCTTTGCTATTTATATTTGTATTACTATAATTCCATTATAACTTCGGTAGTTGGTAATATTAGTCACATTATGTATGTGACTCTTGTATTCAGCTAACTATGACCTCAATAACCGTTGATGTAATGAAGAATGTGAAGTGTCCCTCATATGATTGTAATATATTTGTGGTACTATTATTGCATAATAATTAATGTAGTTCGAAATATTAGTCACATCTTGTATGTAATAATTGTATTCAGCTAACTATGATCTCAATAACCATTGATGTAAGAAAACATGAATGGCCTCCTCATATGATTGCACTAGTTTTGTAGTGCTATTATTTACCTGTCAATTAATAATTCAGTCACATTTTTTTTTTTTTTTTTTCATGAGCACGTATATACAGCACATGTGGCAATCAAATGAGGAAACTATAATAACACCAGACGACGATACTGTTGTTACAGTAGAATAATGGCTCTTTGAGCAGTATGTATTGCCTTACCAGTGGTTGTCCCCTTATTATTATTATTATTTTATTATTATTATTGAAATACCACAGGAACGAAAATTCCTGGGAGCGAAACTTCCACCCCCAACGAGATCCCTCTCTTTCTACCACCTCCCTCCACATGTTACACGTCTCGTTAATCACAGTCTTCTAATATACAAATCATATTTCCTTACCCCCTGACATTCTTGAAATACCCACTAAGTATATTCAATTAGATACCAACCATGCAGACTATACGTTCGTTGTGTATGGGTACGAGGCGATCTCAAGACACCTTAGCTCCCAGTGCACAACGAACCGGATCATGATTATGTCCGCCTGTATTAAATTATGTATTATGTTGATTTATACCATTGCCTATTTTTGTAATAATTGTATTCAGTTACTATGATCTCAATAATCATTGATGTAATGAAAATATGAAGTCTCCTCATACGATTGCACTAGTTCTGTAGTGCTATTATTTACAACCTGTCAATTAATAATTCAGTCACTACAAGCTTGCTTTTTTTTTTTTTTTTTTTTTTTTTTTTTTTTTTTTTTATACAGACCATGTGACAATTAAATGAGGAAACTATAATAACACATCTGAATAATGCCAACCTGACTTATAAACACAAATATGAATGTAACCAGACGACGATGCTGTTGTTTCAGTGGAATAATGGCTCTTTGAGCAGTATGTATCGCCTTACTAGTGGTTGTCCCCTCACAGGATGGGGGGCGCTGCTCAATAAACTCGCCCCTCGGGGCAAAATCAAATCCATCCCCCCACACACACTACCAAGGTAACACAGAGCCCAACTCCCCCCCCCCCCCCCCCCAGCCCCTAACCCGCGAGCCCCCTCTCCCCCCACCCACCTTTCCCTATAATCAAAGCTTCGTCACACCTCGTCCATGTTTTTTCTCTCGTAATTCAGTGTAAAATTCATGTCATTATTACTATTGTTATTATTCTTTTCCGTGAATCGACCCACCCGTGTCTCTATTAAGAGTAATTCCGGCCGAATGGGGGGGGGGGGAATTATGGAGGATTTATGAGGACGAATTTGCTTTATAAACCCATCTATACCGACATTGTCTTTTTGTTTTTTATTCTAGCTATATCAAAACGATCTTGTGCAGTTTAACCCCTTCAATGCCAGGGAGTCCTTTTTATCATATTCAGGTATTAGACGATTTTATTCAGCTTAAGAAGGACATTTCGGCGATATAAGGCTTCAAACTATTTCAACCAAACCCTTTTATCTGCCAAAGATCCTTCGTAAGCTGCAATATAAATATAGCTAACATAAACTAAAACGCACGTCGCTGGTATTCAAAGGGTTAACAAGTGACTGTGGTAGTAAAAGGGGATAAGTTAGATAGTTCGAAGCTTGTTAATTACTGGAGGCTCTATTCACATTGAAGAAAGTCGTCTAATCGTAGTCAGAATAAAGTTAAAAGGACGGCACCGGTACTGGAGGGGTTAAGGGGATTTGTTGTTCATTTATCGGTTACAAATGACCTTTTTTTTATAATCTACCAACCATTTTTGTGATGAGATCCAGTGGTGGTCTAATGTGGAACTAATACAAATATTACATGGGTGAAATATAAGACAGGTACAATGATAATACGAGGAACTAAGTTATGGGGCCATGTGGTGGGTGAGGAAATAACACTAATATGGCACAGGTAATAATTATTAGGACATTTCTAATATTGTTCGGGCAAATAAGAACATGATTATCTGACACACTCACATACACACATAAACAAACACACAAACACATAGAATCTCTCACACACACATACTCTGTCTCTCTCTCTCTCTCTCTCTCTCTCTCGGGGGTTCTAAGAAAAACCTGAATCCCCTTAAGGTAGTATTATATAATGCCTGGTCAATTAGGAATAAATTCTTCGAACTTCGGGCATTGTTGTCTATAGAATGCTTCGATGTAGAGGCTATCACTGAATCCTGGATTCACAGTGATACCAGATATTATGTTGGGGAAATGTTCCACAAAGACCGAACCATGCATGAAGGGGGCGGAATTCTTTTGTACATCAGAGATTTTCTAAACCCAATTGACTGCAAGATCAGGTCAGAACATGAACTGCTTGGAGTTGACTCAATCTAGGTAACTCTAGCTATAGGATTGTTCTGGTGTACAGCCTACAGGCCTCCATATCAAAATGTTGAAAAGGATGAACTTCTGTACACAAGATTGAGTGCTGTTATCGAAGGTAAAACCAGTGTGATCTTAGGTGACTTCAATTGCCTAGTAAACTGGGAAGCAGGAACTGCCGATGCTGAAGGTAGGCATCTTGTGGACTTGACTAATGATTACTGTTTGACCCAGTGGGTGAACGAGCCAACTAAAGGGAACAATATACTAGATCTTGTGTTCACCACTAAAGATGAAAGTGTGACCAGCTTATCTGTTGGGGAATCACGTGGAGGTAGCGACCACAATCTAGTTAGGTTCACTCTTCACACCTTTAGCAGCAGACCCACCAATCCTCAGAGTGCAAAACTAAATTTCCGTCGTACAAATTTTGAAGGTCTTCCGGGAAGCTTATCCCAGATCAGGCTTGAGGGTGAAAATGTTGATGCAATTTGGTGCTCATTCAAACAGTAATTTATGGATCGACAAGCTGCAATCGCTCCTACTAAACTTACCAATTCAGGCTCAACCCAAACAAAATGGTTCACAAGTGACATAGCTTCAGCAATTAGAAAGAGAAACGTTGCATACAGAAAGCCCAAATCAAAACCAAAGAGATTTAGATTCCTTCAATAATATGTGTAGAAGAGTGAAATATCTTATAAAGGAAGCAAAGCAGAATGAAGAACTAAGGGTTGCAGCTCTCTGCAAAGAGAGTCCTAAAGAGTTCTTCAGCTATGTGAACAGCAAGAAGCCATTCAAAAGTAGCATTGGACCTCTAAAGGATCCACCAGGCCAACTTCAAATTTCTGACACTTACATAGTGTCAAGGCCCTATCAATTTCATGTCTCAATTATGTTATTCCTCAGTTTTAGTTAAGTCTCTCATGCTTCATTGTTCAACCTTAAATATGAATCAGTTTCCTTTCATAAACTCGATTTGAATGAAGCCTCATTTTCCTTGTAACTATGTTTGACTTGAGTGAAGCCTCAAGACTTTTATCCATTTAACTTTGAGACCTGGATGAAGCTCCGACCTTGGTTATTCGAGACAGGCCAGGCTTCATCCAAAGCTATATAAGCCTCCCAGAATTTGAGTTTAGTCAGTCTCATCTCAACACGACAACGAGATCTCTTTTACTCTCCCCAAGGTGTGAGGGGCGAGCTTGGACAAGAGAAGGCATTACCAATGGATAAGTTTGTTTGTTCCCTGTTTTTAAATTGGGGTTGATTGGGGTTAACTAAACATTGATAATGTTTGTGTGTGCAGTTGGGATATAGGAATCTCCTACATATTATTTATTTGTTTATATGTATCATTAAACCTAAGAATATAATATTTAAACTAACTTAATTGTTTCATAATTCCTTATTTGTATTATTACCTTATTATCTCATTATCTTATTAACTTATTATTACCTTAACTTATTATCTTAATAACTTCAATTATAATTGCCTTATAATAACTTTCTTATTAACTCATAAAACTCACTTTAATCTTATGGCGTAACCTCCAGTTAGTTGATTAAAATCCCTAGACTTTTATTACGTTGCTTCAAAGTTCTCTATTAATATTAACTGGCTGGTGAGGGCGTTATATGGGGGCCTGTCCTGGATTCTAGCTGCATACATTTCATTGTTTTTTTTTGGCCCAGCATAACTCAAATATTAACCCGCTGAAATTGTTGTTGGAAGGTACCTTAAATGCAGTAATGACAAGTGGTTTCAGTTTAGACAGTAGGCTACTAGTCATTTTCTCGGTAGTTGGTAATACTACCTCTGGCCAAGTGTAGGATTACCTAACCTTTCCAACAAGTTATCCATTGTGTTTGCATTTTCCTTTAGCTTTGTTCTTCACTCTAGTAAATAGAGATCGGCTCTCACAATAGTCGTACAGAGACTCCTTATACTCTTCACCAAATACTTATGAGCCAGAGAAGCTTGCACTATATAATCAATTTTGCACTCTATTGTAGTTCGATCAGCCTAATCACTATGCATATCTGTGGGAAATATTGCACTAACTTTAAACTGAACTCAGACTTGCTACAGTAATGAAGTGTCTTGTATGAGGTTTTATTTTGGCTTGTTGGCTTGGTGTGACATTCCTTAGTAAAACTGACTTCTTAACTAATTTTTAAGAATTTTTCCCTTCTAAATTGTAATTAAATTCTTAAATATTCCTCTTATGCTGTTTACAACAAACTGTTAAGGCGTGGTTTGAAATTTCGGTTAGGGTAATTGGAACCTTGCCTAATTTGTGAACAATGTCTGACTTTGACCCAGTGGTGTTTGTCGGGAATCCTTCTGTGGAGGAGCTGGAGGCCAGTAATGTTAAGAAAGATGACTTTAAATACATAGCCACGAGCTATCGTATACCTTTTAATCATGACACAACAAAGGCACAGTTAAAAGATTTAATTCTTGCTTACTTGGGTGTGCATGTTACTTCACCCACACACACGGAGTCTGCTGACTCACAACAATTACTGGAAATTGAGAAGGTTAAACTTGAAGCACTTAAAATTAAATTTCAATTTGAATTAGCAGAACGGGAAACAACCTACTCAGACTGGGTCAAGAGAGAGAGGAGAAGGAGCGAGAGAGAGAGAGAAAAAGGAGCGAGAGAGAGAACGGGAGAGACAACATGAACTCCAAATCCTTAGTCTTCGAAACCACAGCTCCAACACAACAGCGCCTGGTAGTGAAAGGTTTGATGTTTCAAAGTTGATCAAGCTTATCCCTGCATTTTCTGAACATAACCCTGATGCTTTCTTTCGAGAATTTGAGAATACTGCCACACATTTTGGTTGGCCACATGAGCACTGGGTATGGTTGGTGAAGCCTAAGCTTGTTGGGAAAGCAATTACCGTGTGTGAGGGTGTAGAGAACAATACTGATTACACTTATGTTAAGGAAACTATTCTGGCAGCTTACTCTATCTCTACTGAAGGGTACCGACAGGCATTTAGAAACCTGACTAGACTAAATCAAACCTACATGGAATTTGCTTCTCAAAAACTAAGAGCATTTAAGAAATGGTTAAAATCAGCTAAAGTGGACACTTTTGATAAGCTAGTTAACCTGATGGTTCACTAGGAGTTTAAACGAAAGGTTCCATTTTCCATCATGCTACATATCACAGACAGGGAGGAAACTGACTTGATAAAGGCTGCAAAAATTGCTGATGTCTTTTCCCTTATCCATCGCCCTAATATTGGAGAGAAAAAGAAACCTCCATCAAATGTAAAATCAGATGCAGGTGGTGGTGGACAGGGTCATGGTGGCATAAAAAGTAATCAGCTATTATGTAAATTCTGTAGGAATACTGATCATGTTATCAAAGATTGTCCGGATCCTAGGTGTAAAGTGTCAAAAGAGGCTCGAAATGTAACCTCAAAACCAGTAGCATCAGCTAACCCTAACAGTAACTCCTTATCCACAGATCTCTTTAAGCCCTTCAAAATGACAGGTACAGTATCACTTGGTCCTGGCATGAAGGAACATAAGGTACAAATCATCCGGGATACTGGATCAGCTCAGTCACTAATCACTAGCTCTGCTCTTCCTGACCTTGAAGGTAATCTTACAGGTGAAAAGGTTCATCTTCAGGGTGTCCATTCAAGCAGTCCAGTACAATTGGCAAGAATCAAACTGGATTGCGGAGTAGTGAAGGGCTATGTAAAGGTAGGTGTTGTGAATACTCCTCTTCCAATACCTGAAGCTTCCTTTCTCCTGGGTAACGACTTGGCTGGCAGTGTAGTGGTTCCATCATTAACCATTTGTGATTCTCCACTAACCCATAACCCAACAGAGGACATAGAGAAGGACCAATCCAACCTTTTTCCCATCTGTTCTGTCACCCATGCCCAAACTAAACTTGCTGGAAGAAAGGATAGAGACTCTTGTCCACTCAAATCGACTACGCCTACACCACTTCAAGAAACTGCTACTTTGGGTAAGATAATAACTGAGGAAAAACTAGAGGAGGCACAGAAGTTGGACTCCAACCTTGGCCACTCTGCACCAGAGGACCATTCAACAGGAGGACATCTTGGACTCACCTTCCTTCTACTACAAGGACAACATCCTCATGAGGTTTTATCGGCCCCCTCAGCTTTCAGATGAGGACCACTGGGCCGAATTGCATCAAGTTGTACTACCTCAGGTTATTAGGAAGCCAATGATGGAAATAGCTCATCAGGGATTTGGTGGTCATCTAGGTATTAAAAAGACTTATCTCAAGCTTCGCAATTAATTTTACTGGCCAGGAATGAAAAATTATATAACAAAGTATATAAATTCATGTCATACCTGTCAGATGGTAGGTAAATCAAATCAATCTATCCCTCCTTCTCCATTGCAACCAATTAAAGTTCCATCTGAACCTTTCCAGAAGATCATAATTGACTTAGTTGGCCCTTTGCCAAAAACAAAGAAAGGGAATCAATATATTCTCACTGTACTATGCCCTACCACCAGATACCCTGAAGCTTTCCCTCTAAAAAATATCACAGCCAAGAATGTAGCTAAACATCTAACCCACATGTTCAATCAAATTTGGTATTCCTCAGGAGGTGCAAAGCGATCAAGGTTCAAATTTCACAAGCAACCTTTTTCAGCAGGTACTGAGTGAACTTGGTGTCCAGCAAACCCTGTTCTCCGCCTACCATCCGCAGTCCCAGGGAGCTTTAGAGAGAGCTCACCAGACAATGAAAGCCATGATCCGTTAATTTTGTCTTGAGAGACACCAGGAGTGGGATGAAGGTTTGCCTTTTTTGTTATTTGCTATTAGAGAAGCCCCTCATGAATCACTTGGCTGTTCACCATTTAAGTTAGTCTTTGGTAGGAGGGTGAGAGGCCCACTTAAAGTAATAAAGGTAAGTTGATTAGTCCATCTCAAACTAAACTTGCTACTGTTACAGCATATCTTGAGCAACTTAGAGACAATCTTGCAAAAAATTAGAAAGTTTGCCAGTGAGAACCTGAACCTTTCTCAGGAAAAGATGAAGACTAATTATGACCTTAAAACTAAAGTAAGACACTTCAAAGAGGGTGACAAAGTGCTAGCCTACATCCCAGTCCCTGGTTCTCCCTTGTCAGCTAAATACTATGGCCCTTATACTATTAAGAGTAAAGTCAGTAATTTGAACTACATAATCCACACTCCTGACCGCCGTAAGGCAACTCAGCTTATGCATGTCAACTTGCTTAAGCCATATAAAGATCCTAACCCTGCATCTGATTCTTTGAAACTTTCATGTACAGTCATAAATGTAACAGATGACATGCTGGACACTAATGACCCTGTGTTTGAGTGGAGTGACTTTTCAAACTCTGAGATATTATCCTGTTTATTATTCCTAGGGGGTAGAGGAGAAACGGATATAAATTAAATAATTAGACCTGGGAAGATGAATTGGCCTAGGCTATAAAAATGATACCGGGTCGGCGTTTGACTTACTTGTAAACATGTATGTGTAGGTTATCTGTGGTAGTCCCAGTAATATCTATGAAGTACTTCTAGTATTAATGATCGCGTCCTATAGATGCGGCAGGGTTAAAGGAACTTAGCTGTGATGCAAAGAGTGTAGATTAGATGATGGACATGTCAGTAGGTGAATATCAGGGATGTTTTATTGTTAAGTGGCAGCAGCTGGCGGTCTGTCTTGGCTAGGTGAAGTCTGTCTGAAGTGTGTATGAGATTCCCTTTTATTGTGACAATATAAAATATATTTAAGGGTTCTATATCGTCCCCCGTGATTAAATAATAAGAGAAAATAAACTAAGATATAATTGGTGCAACCACAGTAATATTTATCCACAAAGATAAATAAAGTAATGCGTATAAACAAAAAGGACCCAGCTGTCGTGAACCCGGGAAATTCAAACTACGGTATATATACCAGCTAGGATTCATGACATACTCCGCCACCAGTTATACAAAGTATTTACAATTGTACCGTCCCGATCATGGATCGCCATAACTTGGAGGAACCCAAAGCAGCCCGACGTGACGGCCTCTGAGGGATATCACCTCGGGCCGCTCCAGTAGCAGGAAGGATATTATCAGAGTTCGGCTTGCTGTCGCCATCCACTACCTCTAAATCTATCTCTAGTGGGTATAGCTTAACCACCGGTCTGGTGGTCAAACCGGCTCCTTATTTTACCTGAACTCCCCTACATTCGTGGTCAGGACCACGAAGAAGTTTCATTATCCGACCTATACGCCAAAAAAGTCGGGGGCCGTCATCATGTACTAGGACGACGTCCCCAACTTGCTGCGATGCTATCCCTCTTTTTACCATTAAGTGACGATGTTGCTCCCTGAGTGATATTAAATAATCAGTGCTCCACCTTTTCCACAGGTCATGTGAGAGTTTTGTTACATATTGGAAGCGTTGGTTGACGGAATCGTTGTTACGCCACGTCGTGTCCTTGAGATCTTCATCCGTGACTTCTCGCCTTGGAAAGCTTCTGATCCGCTTCCCATTAACCAGTTGTGAAGGAGTGATGGGTAGAGAGTCCTCAAGATCACTGTAGGTGTAGCCAAGCGGGCGATCATTGACTGTGGCCTCGAGCTCCAGTAATACCATATTCAGTTCCTCTGTGGTAACCAATGCTCGACCCAGTACCTTCTTCAAGCCAGCCTTTAGGATGCCAATGACCCGTTCCCATATGGCACCGAACCATGGCGCCCTGGCCGGTATAAACCGCCACTCGCACTTGACTTCCGCTAAAGTACCTTTTAACCTTGCATCATCTATCAACTCCCATAATGTACTGGCTCCGCTAACAAATGTGGTTGCATTATCACTCATCATAATCTCAGGGTACTCCTGCTACTAAACCTACGGAACGCATGCAAAAATGATTCGCAGGAGAGGTTAGACACCGTCTCTACATGGACCGCTCTAGTAACTGCACAGGTGAATAAGACTACATATAATTTACTTACAGTACCCCCCTTCTCTTTTACTGGCAAGGCACCTGTGTAGTCAACCCCCGTTACCTGGAAAGGACTCCCTTCCTGAGCCCTAAACTCCGGCAATGGAGGGGCCTGTACAGCACGGTATGATGTACCTTGCAATCTCTTGCAGATGATACATCCCCTTAAGGCTTTCTTTACTACCTGTCTAATCTTGGGGATCCACCATCTTTGCCTTATGTAATTTCAACATAACTAACACCCACCCGTATCCCGGATCGCATCGGAGATCGGCCCAACATTCTTGACCTGTTTCTAACTTCTAACCCTTCTTCTTATACTGTCGATCTTTTCTCTCCTTTGGGCTCCTCCGACCATAAACTTATCTCTGTCACCTGTCCTATCTCTCCAGTACAGCCACCCGATCCTCCTAGCCGGCGGCGCTTGTGGCACTTTGGCGCTGCCGACTGGGAGGCTCTTCGGCAGTACTTCTTTGATTTCCCATGGAATGATTTCTGCTTCCATGGCCGAGGACCCGAGGAGAGTGCTGAACGCATTACCGAGGTAATCCTATCGGGCATGGAAGCATACATTCCATTCTCTTTCTCTCAGACTAATGCTAAAAAATCTTGGTTTATTCACGCCTGTTCTACTGCTGTCCGCAATAAGGAGGAAGCATTCAAACGGTACCGACGCCTTAAAACTCAAGACTCTCATTCTTCATATGTTTCTGCCCGGAATCAAGCCAAATCTGTTCTTTGACTTGCCAAACACTCTTTCATCAATAATAAATGCACTGAACTATCCAACTCTAGCTCTTCCCAAGCTTTCTGGCATCTAGCCAAAAACCTCTCCAACAATTTCTCTTCCTCGTCTTTCCCTCCCCTTTCCCACTCTGATGGCACAACCATCACTTCTTCCTCTGACAAAGCTAAACTCTTCGCTCAAACTTTTGCTAGAAACTCCACCTTGGATGATTCCGGTGCTATTCCTCCCTCTCCGCCCTCCTCTCTCTTACTTATGCCTAATATCCTAATCTCTTCTAAAGATGTACTTTCTACCCTCTCTGGGCTTAACACTAATAAGGCGTACGGTCCGGACGGTGTTCCTCCTGTTGTTCTCAAAACCTGTGCTTCCGTGCTGACTCCCTTCCTAGGCAAACTCTTTCGTCTCTGTCTATCCTCTAACGTCTTCCCTTCATGCTGGAAGTTTGCTCACATTCAACCTGTCCCAAAGAAGGGTGACCGCTCTCAACCCTCCAACTATCGTCCAATTGCTCTTATCTCTTGTCTTTCTAAAGTTTTTGAAACTATTCTTGCTTCCAAATTGCTTAAGCATTTCTCTTCTCATAATCTGCTCTCAGATCGCCAGTATGGCTTCCTTAAGGGTCGCTCTACTGGTGATCTTCTTTCATATCTTACTAACTCTTGGTCATCCTCCTTTCGGGACTTCGGTGAGACTTTTTCTATTGCACTAGACGTATCGAAAGCCTTCGATAGAGTCTGGCATAAATCTTTAATTTCTAAACTACCCTCCTTCGGTTTCTATCCCTCCATCTGTGCCTTTGTCTCTAATTTCCTTTCCGGCCGTTCCATAGCCGCGGTTGTGGACGGCCATTGTTCACTTCCTCACTCTATAAACTCCGGTGTTCCTCAGGGCTCTGTCCTATCTCCTATTCTCTTTCTAATTTTTATAAATGATCTCCTTAACTGTACCTTAATTCCCATCCATTCATACGCAGACGACTCAACCTTGCACTACTCCATTAGTTTTTCAGAACGCCCCAGCCAGCAATCCCTCAACGACAAACGTAATGAAGCCATAGAACTCTTAAATTCTGATCTAAATACTATTTCCAATTGGGGCAGAGAAAACCTTATTAACTTTAATGCTTCCAAAACCCAATTTCTCCATCTATCTACCCGTCAGGATCTCCCAGCGGACTATCCCTTATTCTTCAACAATACAAAAATCAACCCTTCATCTTCTCTCAATATTCTTGGTGTCTCTTTTTCTTCTGCTCTCATTTGGAAGGACCATATTACCAGTCTTGCTAAGGCAGCCTCCCAGAAGCTGGGTGTGCTCAACCGCCTTAGGGGGTTCTTTTCCCCTGTACAGCTTCTTGCTCTGTACAGGGGCATAGTGCGCCCTTGTATTGAGTATTGTTCACATGTGTGGGGAGGTTCCTCTCACACTGCTCTCCTAGACAAAGTTGAAAGGAAGGCCTTTCGTATCATTAACTCCCGTCCACTCACCAACTCTCTGCAATCTCTCTCTCTCCGCCGCAATGTTGCATCTCTCTCGCTATTCTATCGCTACTATAATAATCAGTGTTCCTCAGAGCTATCCCAGTGCATACCACCTCCTTTACGTAGGGCACGTGGTACCCGTCTTGCAACTCAATCCCACCCCTACTCTGTGCAACTCTCCAACCCAAGAGTGAAACGTTACTCTCAAACTTTCTTCTACTCAACAGCTGAGCTCTGGAACTCTCTCCCAGAATCAGTCTTTCCCTCTTCCTATGACTTAAATTGCTTCAAACTCCGTGTGTCCAGGCATTTTGGCTCGAACGTCCCTTGATTTTGGCCCTGTCACTCTTTCAACTATGGGGGAGGCACTCGCTATAGGCAGTTATGCCTTTTGCCTCCCTCAATCACATAGAAAAAAAAAAAAAAAAAAACTATGGTTACACACTTTGTGGCAGTAATTACTAAGGAGATTGGCTATACGATGTTTATTAGGGATAAGGATAGAGTACTTGGCGCTATCATGTAAAGCTGACAAGTGTAGCATACCTCTACAGCATATCATGCCTCCCTCCATATAGAGGCCTAACTGCTTCACTATATTGCTTGGTGTGCCCTGTCCTTTTGACAAATAGTGGTGTTCCTCAGAGTAAGCTTCTCTCTGAGCTACCTTAATTATGGCTGACTCTGCTGCTCTTAATTCCGGCACCGTCAAGTATGCCGGCATTGCCTGATAGTTCCCTTGTGTCTTCTCTCTAAGAGTCCTAATAAACCTAAGGACCCATGCCATTACATGCCATGACTTCATATATGAGCCATACCAGTCCCAATTCAATATGGCAGTAGGGGCAACCGGTACCGGCAATGACAGGGTTCCTTCTTGACTCGTGTTACAACCCACAGTGGTGTCCCCTCCTATTGAGCCCCCTATTGGGCCATGATCAGGCCATAGCATTTGGTGAGGTAGCCATGTGGGCCCTCCCCACCAAAGCGAAGAAGCAACTAAGGACACATAATAATGAAATCCCTCTGGTGACTAGATCACTGGGGTTGTCCTCTGTGGACACAACGAAAATGAGCGCCGGGGACTAATGACTTTATCTCATCAACTCTATTTTGAACATATATAGGCAAAATCTTTTTACTAGACAACCACCATAGGGTTATCTGGCTGTCCGACCAGAGGTATACATTCTCTATAATCAGCTCGTCCGCGTAGGCCTCACATATATAACATGCGAGATGAGCTGCGAGAAGAACAGCAGTCAACTCCATCTTAGGTATGGTGAGGGACTTAACCCTTAATTAGCGGCGAGCAACATAAGTCGAGTTAAATAAAGCTGGACTATGTGGCGGTGCTCGACATAGGTCGTGTGGCAATTTCAGCACGTAATGTTGCTGAGAGAGAGAGACAAGTGGTGGAAGGAGAGTAGCGAGCGTATGACTGCTCCAGACCACCGCGGCGAACCTACTGACACGAATCCCACCTCCTCCCTCCCTCTCTCATTCGCTATATACGGAATTGTATGGGGAAAGTGCCTAATTGCATGCTTTTTGCACTCGCGTTGCACGGTTATTGCAAGAAAACTAGCCATCATAAAACGATCGTTATGGTGTCATTCGAAAGCTCTGTTTATGCCCTTTCTGGGATATATACTTGTTTTACATTCTGGGTCTTATTTAGGCATGAAAATGATCACGTAAACAGCCCTATTTTGGCTAAAAACACCCCGCTGGGCGGTACATATAAATAAACCGCATAGGCCGCTCGTAAGGTGTTAATAGGCGCCACCTTAGCTTTGGCCATTACTAACCTACTCACCTCATCACCAACCGCATAGGCCGCTATACCATATGCTACTGAGCTAGTGTCACTAAATAGGTGCAACATAACCCTCTTAGAATTAGTGACCTGACGGGGAAACATGATACCTGTACTATCTATCATATCATCATAAATACCCTGCCAGTTAGCTCTCATGTCATCTGGAATGGGGACATCCCACCCACACTCTAATCTCCACAAGTCCTGTACGAACCTCCGCGCCCGGATGGTTACCGGTAGCAACACTCCTAGAGGATCGAAAACACACCTGGTTAGACTTAGAGCCTCACGTTTTGTAACCAATGCAGGGCTACTTCCGCGGAAATTAACCTGTAACATATCCTTATCAGTTAGCTACTCAACGCCAAGTACCTTAACCTCGTCTTGTTTGGCGGAAGCTATACCCTTCAGATGCAACAGTTCCCGCAAACTCTCATTATTTGTGACCCACTCACGTAAAGACAGGTTAGCGCTGAAAAATATTCTACGGGCATCCCAACATTGTTGTTGCAAATCAATTACATCATCACCAGTCCCCTGTAAGTTATCAATATACAACCCCCTTTTTAGCTTATTAACTACTTCACTGTTCTCCTGACAGGTGTTTTTGAATGGTAGCATTAAGGAGGAACTGGGAACAGGTGGCCCCGAACAGAACTGCATGGAACCGGTAGACAATGTAAGGACTTGCAACATCCAAGGGATCAACGGGCCACAGAAACCTAGTAGCATCCCTATCCTTCTCACTCAACCCAACCATGAGAAATGATTTCTCAATATCACTCACCCAAGCAAATTGATGGCATCTAAACCGTAGAAGTACCTGGGTGAGGTCAACCACTAGCGATGGACCTGTATGGAGACAGTCATTCCTACTGAACGCCTTCTCGTCCATCCTAGCCGAACAGTCAAACACTATCCGTACAGGCGTAGTAACACTATCCTTAGTAATACCATGGTGAGCTAAGTAGTGAATGGGATGACCAGCTTGATTCCTGTTTTCTACCCTTTCAATAAACCCCCTTTCTATCTGATTATCCAGAACCTTTGTATACTGTTGACAGTAGTTGGGATCTTTTATAAATTTACGCTGCAAGCCTCTCATTCTGCCCAGGGCTAACTTAAAGTTATCAGGTAATTTATCTATGTTATCTCTCCACGGCAGTTCCACTATATACTGTCCCTGTGCTTCGGAATACTGTACTGTTTCAGAAAATCTATTTAAGACTTTCTCCCCACCCTTACCAGTCTCATTAGGACTTATACCAATATGGTCCAAGTCCCATAGAGCTGTCAGATCCTTTAATTCTGGAGAATTCCTGCCAATATCTTCCTGTATCTCCACTAAAGGGTCTACTGCTAACTTAAGAACAGTGACTAACTCTACATGGATCTCTTCTATATCTGACTGATAAGTGCCACTCAGTGCATAACCATAAATTGTAGGTAACATAACTATACTTCCTTCCCTGACATAGCCTGAATGTACAAAGTGGTAATAAAAGTCCGCCCAAATCAGTAACCCTATCATATCTCCACCAGTGATACCTGGATCAGCTAATTTGTAACCCCGAGCCTTGATAGCATTTACCTCCATCTCTAATCCTCTCCCTGGTTTGTATACTGGTAACTCCTCCACCACAACGGCTCTCAATTTATGCACCCTTCTTCTGTGATGATAGGTTAACTCTACTATTTCATACTCAGTACTACCAAGTGAGCCAGTAAATCCCTGGAGCCTTAGCTGTTCCTTACTGACCCTAACGTAATCAAGCTGCGATAAAGCAGAGCGCAAGATGAAGGTACGCTGCGAACATTGGTCCAACAAAGCTCTTACTTTACTGGTATGGCCGTTTCTGTCGGTCAAAGGAATCTGAATGGTAGGCAACAACACTGCATTACGGCCTGAAGCCACAGCCATGGTCACTGTTGGTTCAGGGGCTACTGGTTGTCCAGTTTGTTCAAGGTGTGGCATCGGACACAAATAATTAAAATGTTTCTGTTGGCAGAATCGGGACGGCCTAATTTTAGGGTTAATATACCCCTGGCTGCCATGTTCTGATGACAGGCACCCGACGCACAATTTCAACTTCCTTGCTCTATTGGCCTTGGCGGGACTGTTCTTGTATTTGCACACTTTGCCCAATAATGTCCTGTCTTTAAACACAACTTACATCCATACTTCTGCTTGGTATCGGGTTTCTGATACACCACATATGCTGCTGTGGCGGTCGCACCAAACTGTTCTAATGGATTATGTCTACTTTCTAGATTGCACACTTCAGTCTTAAACACACAAACATATTCATCCACATCTAGCCAGTTGTCTTTTAATTCACGCTTAATCACTTCAGAGAGTGCAATAGGAAGTTTATTATGCAACAGTACTGCACACATTTCACTTACTGTTACATCCATAGAGCATAATGACTCTAACGCACACTCAAATGACGCGGAAAAATCTTTCAGAGCACTGACCTCCTGGCTAGGATGCGGGAGATTACACAGTTTCGCTATGTGAGCTGCTTTGATGCGATCCTTTTGACCATAACTATTTCTTAGAATATTGACCGCTGGTTCATAACTCGCAGCGACCAAACTAAATCCACCAACAATTTGTAGAGCCTCACCACTAAGTTGTCCCTTTAGATACGTAAATTTCTGAATGTCAGTTAAGTCTGTTTGGGAGTGAACACTACAATCAAAGAGCTCCCAGAAACCCACCCACTGTGTTGGATCCCTGTCAAAAACTGGCAACTTCAGGGAGGGTAGCTTAACACCTTTCTGTTTCCTACTTGCTGCGCTATCATGAGATCTACCAGTAGTGGTTATCTGTAGAGCACTATCTAACTCAGGTAACTGACTGTTTACTTGATTAACATACTGCATATCTTTCACCATCTCCTCTAACTGATCATCTGAATATAAGCTATATAACTCTGCTTTATATGACTCGATATCAGCTAGGGCCTTTTCTAAAGTGATTTTCACACCCTTTACATCATGCAGTGTAGCAGCATGTTCAATAAATTCAGACAGATTAGAGGTAAGCTTAGTAATCTCCTCCATTCATAAAAAATTTACGGTAACTAAAGCTTAAGGAACAACAATACTAATCGTCACTGTAGGCTAACCTATTCTAATCTATTCTAAGCCTAGGGTAACCTACTTACATTGATGACGACAGCAACCAAGCAAATTGAAGCATGCAGATCGCTTGCCCCCTGTGAGTTTACAAATGATCAAAGAAAAGGAAATTTATCCTATGTCATATTACTCTACTTTACAATATTTACTTTACTATATTAAATTTTAACAAATTACAAAGTTAATGCCTGACAAAGAAAGGAAAAGAAAGAGAAAGAAGGATCACGACTCCTCTGAAGGAGGAACAGCCGCAGCCGTCGTCATAGTCTTTAGATCTAGCCTATTGCGTCGACTGCTCCTCCTCGGCCTTGTCCTTCTCCTCAAAGAAGGCACGCGCTCTGTCCAATAGCCTATCTAACACCTTCCGGCTCCCTGGCACATCTAACCCAGGCTGAGGTCTGCCTGACAATGTCCACCCTTGCCCCTGGTTTATAGAACTGCATAACAAAAAATGCAGGGCACTGCACTGGACGGTCCAGCGGAAAATCCCGGTCATACTGTATGCGCCCCTCAACATTTGTCCACTGGATCGCCCAGCTCTACAATAAGGCAGACAAGTCAGCCTAATACCCCCCCAATTCTTATCAATATATAACAGATGGCCCAGTATCCTGGTCATGGCACCAATTATATCCTGTTTATTATTCCTAGGGGGTAGAGGAGAAACGGATATAAATTAAATAATTAGACCTGGGAAGATGAATTGGCCTAGGCTATAAAAATGATACCGGGTCGGCATTTGACTTACTTGTAAACATGTATGTGTAGGTTATCTGTGGTAGTCCCAGTAATATATATGAAGTACTTCTAGTATTAAAGGAACTTAGCTGTGATGCAAAGAGTGTAGATTAGTTGATGGACATGTCAGTAGGTGAATATCAGGGAGGTTTTGTTGTTATGTGGCAGCAGCTGGCGGTCTGTCTTGGCTGGGTGAAGTCTGTCTGAAGTGTGTATGAGATTCCCTTTTATCGTGACAATGTAAAATATATTTAAGGGTTCTATATCGTCCCCCGTGATTAAATAATAAGGGAAAATAAACTAAGATATAATTGGTGCAACCAAAGTAATACTTATCCACAAAGATAAATAAAGTAATGCGTATAAACAAAAAGGAACCAGCTGTCATGAACCCGGGAAATTCAAACTACGGTATATATACCAGCTAGGATTCACGACATATATTACAGAAACAATCATCTTACCTATGTCACTTAAATTACACACAGGTGAATGTTATCAAATTACCCAGAAGTATTGGCAGATACCCCAGGTCATTGTAACTTGATAAGTCATGATGTTGAGCTAATCCCTGGAACTACTCCCATAAGTCAGGCACCATACAGAGTTCCTCAGCAGAAGGACCAGATGAGGAAAGAAGTGGTTTACCTCCTGGAGAATGGGTTGGCAGTCCCCAGCAGTTCCCCTTGGGCTTCTCCCTGCCTACTGGTTCCCAAGGAGGATGGGACCCTGTGCCTCTGCACAGACTATAGACGCGTGAACTCAGTAACCTTGTATACGGACCACAATCCTCTGACCTACTTGTCTCGCAACCAGTTCTCAAACCAACGGTTGTTGGTTGTTGCGATTGTCCCTATTCCTCCAGCCGTATGACGTCCAGATCAAGCACATCAAGGGATCCGACAACAAGATCGCGGATGCTCTCTCTAGGACTGGTGCCGGATCAACATAATCAGGATAGTGCCATATATTTTTAAGATGAAACCATTCTATTAAGCTTAATCTTCTTTGGGGGGAGGTGTCATGGCCCTATCAATTTCATGTCTCAATTATGTTATTCCTCAGTTTTAGTTAAGTCTCTCATGCTTCATTGTTCAACCTTAAATATGAATCAGTTTCCTTTCATAAACTCGAATTGAATGAAGCCTCATTTTCCTTGTAACTATGTTTGACTTGAGTGAAGCCTCAAGACTTTTATCCATTTAACTTTGAGACCTGGATGAAGCTCCGACCTTGGTTATTCGAGACAGGCCGGGCTTCATCCAAAGCTATATAAGGCTCCCAGAATTTGAATTTTGTCAGTCTCATCTCAACACGACAACGAGATCTCTTTTACTCTCCCCAAGGTGTGAGGGGCGAGCTTGGACGAGAGAAGGCATTACCAATGGATAAGTTTGTTTGTTCCCTGTTTTTAAATTTGGGTTGATTGGGGTTAACTAAACATTGATAATGTTTGTGTGTGCAGTTGGGATATAGGAATCTCCTACATATTATTTATTTGTTTATCTATCTATCTATCTATTGCCTGACGCCGTGATCCCCGAAGGGGTGGCCACGAACGAACCGCCCCCATGCACCTCTGTCCCCAGTCAGTCGACGCCCCTCCCCCCAACCAGCACCGCCTTCGTTCATGTACTTCCTCACTCCATCCTTCCACCTCATATTCGGTCTACCTCTCCCCCTCTGTCCCTCCACCTCGCTCTCGTACACCCTCTTAGTCATTCTCTCGCTTTCCATACGTTCCATATGGCCGAACCATCTCAAGTTGTTCCTTTTCACACTTTCCAGCACATCTACCTCCACACCACACCTCCTTCTTACTTCCTCATTAGTCTGTCTATCCCTCCATGTAACTCCGCACGCACTCCTTAAGTAATTCATTTCCACTGCTCTCACTCTTGGTCTGAGTCTCTCAACCAACGTCCATGCTTCGCTTCCGTAAGTCAGTGTCGGGATTACCACACTGTCATGCAAGGACTTCTTCACTTCCATACTGACCACCCTATTTCTTGTTACTGCTTTTAGCGTTCCTACAACCCTCTTCCCCTGTTGTACCCTCTCCCGCACCTCTTCATCCATAGTCCCATCTTTACTCAACACACTGCCCAGATACTTAAAAGAGTTGACGATCTCCATAGCCTGACCGTTCAGCTTCACCTCGCACTCTGTGACTTCACCCCTTTCGAAGACCATAACCTTGCTCTTCCCCGTATTTACCTTCAAATTCCGTTTTTCGCACACTGTTCCAAACTCATTTACCAGACCCTGCAACTCCCATTCATTATCACTCATCAGAACTGTATCATCCGCAAACAGCAGTATAGGTAGCTTCCACTCAATTCCCTCCCTTTTCAGCGATACACCAACATCCACTGCTCTTGATAGTATTTCTTTCATAACTCCATCCATATATACAGTAAACAACCATGGGGACACCCCTGTTTCAAACCAACATTCAGGTCAAAGAACTCGCTCTGCTCACTCTCCACACGTACTGCCGCCTTTGCACCCTCATACATGCTCTTCACTGCTTTCAGCAACTTGCCCTCTACTCCGTATATTCTAAGTACTTTCCACAAACCTTCTCTATCCACTCTGTCATAGGCCTTCTCCAAGTCCATAAAGGCAACATACACCTTTTGTTTCTTCTCCAGATACTTCTCCACAACACAATTCAGGGTAAAAATCTGATCTACACATCCTCTTCCCTTCCTAAAACCTCCCTGCTCGTCGCCTATCCATTTCTCCGTTCTCACTCTCACTCTCTCAATCACTACCCTACTGTATACCTTCCCTACTACGCTTAGAAGACATATTCCTCGGTGGTTACCACACACTCCTCTTTCCCCTTTGCCCTTATATAAGGGGACTATTATGCCAGTCTTCCAGTCATCGGGTGCACTCCCCTTCTCCCATGCTAGTTTGCACATTTTCCATACCCATTCTATCACTATCTCACCACCATACCTCAACATTTCCCCACACACTCCATCTGTTCCTGGTGCTTTCCCCAACTTCACTCTTTTCATGGCTTCCCACACTTCTGACCTCCTGATCCCCACCTCCTCCTCCACTACTTCTCTTCTTCTCCCTCCCATACCATATCCAGCTATGTTTGCTGGCTCTTCATTCCTTTCATTTAGCAACTCACTGAAGTACTCCCTCCATCTTTCGACTCTCTCTGCTTCTCGGCTAGCATTCTCCCATTCTTATCTTTCACACCCTTACTGTTTCCCTTGCTACCTTCCCTAACTTTCTTGACTTCTTTCCAGAACAGTTTCTTACTCTCCCTCCATTTTACACTCAGATTCCTTCCAAATTCCTCATCTACACTTCTCTTACTTTCCTTCACTACTCTCTTCACCACCCTCTTACTCTCCACGTACCTCGCTCGTTTCTGTCTCTCGGAATCTTCATTCCCTCTACTACCCAACCACTCTCTATATGCTTTCTTCTTTTCTTCCACAGCTATTCTTACCTCTTCTGTCCACCATGCTGTACCTTTCACTCCCCTCCCTCTTCTCCTCACTCCTCATTTGTTTATATGTATCATTAAACCTAAGAATATAATATTTAAACTAACTTAATTGTTTCATAATTCCTTATTTGTATTATTACCGTATTATCTCATTATCTTATTAACTTATTATTACCTTAACTTATTATCTTAATAACTTCAATTATAATTGCCTTATAATAACTTTCTTATTAACCCGTCCAGCCCCGGCTAGTTTTGTAATGTTTGTTCACCAGAACCCGGCCGGTTTTCAAAAAATTGTTTTATTCCAGAAACAATAGCGAATGGGTTAGGAATGAAGTAAAAACCACGAAAAACCGCTCAAAAAGCTTAAAGAATGGTCCTACAGAGCCCCCGAAAATGTATTTTACAAGAGTAAAAAATTGAAGGCAATTACCCCAAAAAAACAGGTTATTGCGCACTCACGCGCACGCACGTGGACTTTGAGAGTTTTCAACCATCGGCACGGTTGCGTGGGATACGTACACAGTTCCCATACAAATCTGAGCCCTCTTGAGTGGCTACACCTGAGGTTACGGTCGGCGCAATTAGGGTGACGCGCCAGGCGCGTCTCTGGGGCTGTGCATTACATACATCGCCGACGCGTCAGGCGCGTCGCTGGGGCTGTACGGGTTAACTCATAAAACTCACTTTAATCTTATGGCGTAACCTCCAGTTAGTTGATTAAAATCCCTAGACTATTATTACGTTGCTTCAAACTTCTCTATTAATATTAACTGCCTGGTGGGGGCGTTATAATAGCAAATCCCTAAACGACTATTTTGCCTCAGTATTCACAAGGGAAAATACCAGTGACATGCAAAGTCCAGAACTAGTACATTAGGGTGATTAGCAAAATTAGATGTACCCCAGAGGAGGTAGCAAAACAAATAGATAAGTTAAATAGGTTCAAGTCATCCGGCCCAGATAGCTTTCTTTCCCGAGTTGTAAAAAAGCGCGAGATGAAATTGCACCTTTCTTGGCAGACATCTTCAATAAATTACTAGAAAATGGAGAAGTCCCTGAAGACTGCAAACTGGCCAATGTGACCCCAATCTTTAAGAAAGGGGATCATGAGTGTCCCAAGAAATATCGGCCAATTAGCTTGACTTCCATCATAGTAAAAATCTTAGAAGGGATACTAGTAAACAGGATAGTTGACTACCTAGAAATCCACAATTGAATTACAGATTCCCAACATGGATTCAGGCGACACCGATCATGTCTTACCAATTTGCTGTAATTTGTCCATGAAATGCTGAGTGAGTATGACAAAAGTAGAGCCATAGACATCCTTTACTTAGATTTTAAAAAAGCTTTTGACAAAGTGCCTCATTGCAGGCTTATGTCAAAAATGAGTAAACTAGGTATCAATACAGATGTCACAAATTGGATAGAAATTTGGCTAACAGGTAGACAACATAAGAACATAAGACAATGGGAGTCTGCAGAAAGCCGATTGGCCTAAGCAAGGCAGATCCCTGTCCCACATAACCCCAATTACAAAGCCCAATTATAGGCTCAACACTCTAATACCCTGAGGATCATCTTACCAAAACGGTTAGAGATTAACGCAGGATTACGGGGGTCTGCAGAGCGCTGATTGGCCCAACCCTGCTAATCCCCCTTCACACCCAACCCTTCTCGTCCATATGCTTATCCAATTTTATCTTAAAGCTCCCTATCGTTTTTAATCCCACTATAGCACTTGGTAGTCCATTCCACCCATCTACAACTCTGTTACCAAACCAATATTTGCCTATATCTTTTCTGAAACGAAATTTATCTAATTTGAAACCATTGGTACGAGTTCTTTCGCTATCACTGAGCTTTAGTACATTTGTCATGTCCCCTTTGTTAATCCCACTAACCCACTTGAACACCTCTATCATATCCCCTCTAACTCTGCGTCTCTCTAACGAATGTAAGCCTAATTTCTTCAACCTTTCTTTATACGGAAGATTTCTAATATTATGGATCATTTTTGTCATTCTACGTTGTACTCTCTCCAATGAATCTATGTCCATTCTGTAATAAGGACACCAAAATTGAACAGCATAATCCATATGGGGTCTCACTAATGACAAGTAAAGTTTTAAGATAACATCAGCAGTTCTGTTACTCACACTCCTTGAGATGAACCCGAGAATCCTGTTTGCCTTGTTTCGAACGCTTATACACTGTTGTCTAGGCTTCAAATCATTGCTAACAAACACACCTAGATCTTTCTCACAATTCGAGTTTTCTAATTCCACATTAGCTAGTTTATATTTAACATTTGTATGCATCTTCCCTATCTTTAATACCTTGCATTTGTCAATGTTAAACTTCATCTGCCAATTTACTGACCATTCGTGTAAGGTATCTAGATCCCTTTGGAGGCACTCTATATCTCTATCTGAATCAATTGTTCTCCCCATTTTGGTATCGTCTGCAAATTTACTTATCCTACTAGTTATACCTAAATCAAGGTCATTTATGTATATAACAAACAACAGAGGACCTAATACAGATCCCTGGGGGACACCACTTTTGACTTCTCCCCATTCTGACTTCGTACCATTTATGCTGACTCTCTGCTTCCTACCAATTAGCCATGACCTAATCCATCCCAACCACGCCCCACCTATTCCATGCGCCTCAACCTTTCTCATTAATCTCTCATGGGGGACTCTGTCGAAAGCTTTACTGAAATCTAAATATATTATATCATATGACTTGTCATTATCTACTGCTTCATATACCTCTGAGAAAAAACTAAGCAAATTAGTAAGGCAAGAACGTCCCTGAGTGAATCCATGCTGAGAAGAATTTATTAAATTAAATGTATCTAAGTGGTTTCTAATTTTACTAGCAATAATTGACTCTAGTAGTTTTCCTATGATTGATGTAAGACTAGGGACGGTAATTGGATGCTATTGATTTGTCACCTTTTTTGATGATCGGAACTACGTTTGCAAGCTTCCAAGCTTCTGGAACTATACCTGTCTCCAATGACTTGTTAAATAAAAATGTTAATGGGTAACTTAACTCATCCCTACATTCTTTTAATACTCTAGCATATACCTCATCAGGACCAGGCGATTTATGAGGTTTCAGTCTGTCAATTTCCTTAAGCACATCATTTCTACTTATAGTAACCGTACTTAACCTATTTTCTATACTATCGCTATATACCTTACGGACTTCTGGAAACTGTGCCAAATTTTCATTAGTGAAAACGGAAAGAAATTGACTATTTAATGTACTGCACATTTCTAAATCATTTTCTGTCATTTCTCCTATCGAAGTTTTAAGGGGACCAATTACATCTCTAACCTTGGATTTATATAGTTGGTAAAAAGCTTTAGGATTATTTTTTGAGTCATTGGCAACCTTAATTTCATAATTTCTTTTTTCTTTCCTAATATCCTTTTTTACCTGTCTTGATAGATTCTGATAGTAAGCAAGTAGGTGAATTTCGCCTTTTCTAATTTTTCTATATATTCCTCTCTTTTGTCCTAGAAGATCTAATAGTCTATTATTCATTCATTTGGGTTGGTTCTGTGTTGATCTAAATTTTCTTTTGGGGATGTATTTATTTTGTGCATTGAATACTGACTTGATAAAATTATCGTATGTATCTACCAAGGTTGACGTCTCTTCCTGACTTAAGATGACAGGTGCCTGAGAAGGGGTACACTCATTTGGACACCTGGATCGACTTAATTTTTTGACCATAGGGTCCGCTAATAGGGCTCTTCTTAACCCACCATAATTGGCTTTTCTAAAGTCAGGTATTAATGTTGTATTCTCTCTGGTATTACCTTTCCATTGTATATTAAAATACACAGAATTGTGGTCACTATTTCCTAGGTGGTCCCCTATCTCTACATTATTTACCATATGTTCATTGTTACTGAAAACTAAATCGAGAATATTATTACCTCTAGTCGGCGTATCTATGAATTGAAATAAAAAACTATCTTGTACTACCTCTATAAACTCCTCAGAATCAGAGTCTCCTATTTGATGCTGCCAATCTATATTCGGAAAATTAAAATCCCCCATAATGCACACATTGCTAAACCTTGATGCCATTTTAATTTCCTCCCATAATGACGTTCCGTCATTTCTACTCATATTTGGCGGTCTATATATAACTCCAATAACTATGGTCTCACTACCTTCGTTAACCTCTACCCAAACACTTTCATTATCGTTATTTAGTCTAATACCTGATTTAATACAGCTTTTTAATGTACTCCTGACAAACACTACTATACCGCCACCCCTCTTACTTGTTCGGTCATATTTAAACAAACTATATCCTGGTATATCAAATTCTGCTAAAAAATGCCTGGTTTCTGTATTAATCCACGTTTCAGTTAGCGCTATTATGTCTATATTTTCTTTGCTAACAAGGGCTCTAAGTTCGTTCATTTTGTTACATAGACTCCTACAGTTTCTGTAATATACTCTCAATTTACTTCTTTTCTTTATACCTAATTTACCTTTGTTTTTAGCGACATTTCCATCTTCCGTTGCACCATCACTACTATCATTTGCATTATAGTCATCATTTTTAGCATGAGACTGAATATCCTTATCGCTTTCGCCTGACGCTAAAATTGTTCCATTTAACCTCTCATTTACACTCTCAATATTTCTGTTCAAAACCCCACAACCACCCTATCTAAAGAGCTAGCTAATGTAGAAACCCCTAACCGTGAAAGATGAACCCCATCCCTTGCGTACATCCCATCTCTCCCATAGAAACTATCCCAGTTATCAATGAATGGTATTGCTTTTTCTTTGCAATATTTCTCCAAACGGCAATTGACACCAATCGCCCTGGATGTCCATTCCTTGGGAACTCCTCTTCTGGGTAGGATACAATGTACTACAGGGATCCCTCCCTTCATCCTAACTTTATCTAACACATCCCGATACTGCTGCAGCAGTTCCTCACTTCTACCCTTACCAACATCGTTACTCCCGGCACTGAGACAGATAATGGGGTTATCTCCACTATCTTCCAAGATGTGGTCCATCTTCTCTAAAACCCTCCCAACTCCATGGCCAGGCAGACACACAACCTTCCTAAGTTTAGTGCGGGTAGCCCTAACTAAATGTCTTACCATGGGGTCGCCCACAATCGACACAGACTTACCTTTCCCTCGGGAGGATCCAGCAGCTGCAGTTGGAGAACCCCCGGTGGTGGCAGAAGCTCCCTTGGTGGTGGTGGTGGTGGTGAGGGTAGTGGTGGTGGTAGGTAGCACAGCGTCAGAGGTTGGAGCTGAGTCGGCGGCAGGCACTTCGGTTATCCCTCCCTTATCCTGACTATCTTTTCCCTCACATTCGTCTCGCAAAGGCGAGAATGTATTTGTCACACCTATTCTACTATCCTGCTTCTTGAGTGTGACTTTCCCACCCGTGTTTTTAACAACCTGCCATGAATACAATTTTTCATCAACTTCCTCCCTTTTCCCCTTACTTGACTTTATTTCCTCTTGGCTAAGCTTGAAAGCTAGATTTTCGTCTTTAATCAAATCCACTTCCCTCTGAAGTTTAACATTAACCTCCCTTAGAGCCAAGACCTCTTCCTTCACCACAACCATCTCCTCTCTTACCTGGAGAATAAGATGATGCAGATCAGTTAGAGACTCGCACTCCATACCTGCCATGATCCCAATAAGCTTAGCGAGGAGCAAGAAACTAAGTACAGAAAAACAAAAACAAGTAAACTAACAGCTAAAAACTGAGCTATAACACTTTTATATAACACGAGTGCACTGCCCCCAAACACAGGTAGGTGTAATGGTCACTAAAGGTCACTGGTAAGTGGTCCACAACGAGTGGTAATCAATGGTGTTTCTTCTGAGTGGACTGCAGTCACTTATGGAGCTCCACAGGGATTTGTCCTTAGCCCACTTCTGTTTATCATATATGTCAATGACATAGATATTGGTCTGTTGAGTGTGATCCTCAATTTTGCATATGACATAGCACTTGGAATGAATGTGAAAAACCCCAAAGGGGTTGAACAGCTCAGGATGGACCTCAACAGACTGGGTGAATGGTCGGAGACATGGCAGATGCCTCTAAACTTGGAAAAGTGCAAGGTGATGCATATCGGCCAAGCAAACCCCAAATCAGGCTAGTCACTATTGGGAATGCCTCTGGAAGTGACTGACTTGGAAAAGGATGTGGGTGTTCTGATTAGCAGTGACCAAAAGTTTTCCAAGCAGTGCATTGAAGTAGAGAAGAAAGCTAAGAAATTATTGGGCTATATTAAGAGACAATTTAAGTATAGAAATAAGGAAATAGTCCTCACACTTTACAATGCTCTGATACGGCCTCTCTTGGAGTATTCTGTTCAATTCTGGTCTCCAGCACTCAGGAAAGATATAGAGCGACTAGAAAGAGTACAATCTAGGGCTACAAAGTTTCTTCCATCGCTTAGAAGAATAAGCTATGAGGACCGGTTGAGAGCTCTTGATCTCTTTCCGTTGGAGACACACAGACTACGAGGTCAGCTCATTGAAATATTTAAAATACTTAATGGGTTTGACAACTTGGATTATATCAACATTTTTGGCCTCAATTTAAATACAACGCGCAACCATTGCTGGAAATTAGAATTGGAAAGCTCCAGCACTGGTATTTGTGGAAACTTGTTCACATATAAGATTTGTTTTACCTGGAACAAACTTCTCTCCGAAGTTGTAAACAGTTCTTCAGTAGAGCAGTTCAAAAAGAGAGTAGATAGAATGTTGCACACTCTGTAAAGAGTGTAGTGCACTAAACAGTCTCTCTCCTTCCACTTCGAGTATCTCCTCGGATGGACAGCAAGGTCTCTTGAGATACTAACTATTCCTTGTAACTCCTTGTAACTCAATCTATCTATCTATCTATCTATCTATCACACACACACACACAGACTCAAACATTACAAAACTATAAACTGTATATAATGATACAGTATATATATATATACAGAATATATATATATATATATATATATATATATACAGTATATATATATATATGTTTCTAATCTCTCACTGGGCTTCGAACCGCCGACCGTCAGGACGATAGCCGACGCTTTAATCAACTACACCACGGCAGTCTAAAAGGCATCAACCCTCTATCCTATTTATGTTAAGGAGAAGGGAAACCCACTAGGCGAATATATTTCAATTCATACCTAGTCGTAGGATCCATATTCCAGAATACCATACAAGGAATTCTGAGTGTCCCGACGCATCTGGGGCCGAAATTGATTTAATTTAATTCTAACCCACCAAGCATGAGAGTTACAAATATTGAGTATATATCACAAGCACACGTGAGCCACTAAATGTTTCTAATCTGTCAGTGGGGTTCGAACCGCCGACCGTCAGGACGATAGCCGACGCTTTAATCAACTACTGAGAGATTAGAATCATTTAGTGGCTCACGTGTATATATATATATATATATATAGACTGCCGTGGTGTAGTTGATTAAAGCGTCGGCTATCGTCCTGCCGGTCGGCGCTTCGAACCCCACTGAGAGATTAGAAACATATAGTTATATAGTTATTTAGTTATATAGTTATATAGTTATAGAGATTAGAAACATATAGTTATATAGTTATTTAGTTATATAGTTATATAGTTATAGAGATTAGAAACGTATAGTTATATAGTTATTTAGTTATATAGTTATATAGTTATAGATATTAGAAACGTATAGTTATATAGTTATTTAGTTATATAGTTATATAGTTATAGAGATTAGAAACGTATAGTTATATAGTTATTAAGTTATACAGTTATATAGTTATAGAGATTAGAAACATATAGTTATATAGTTATTTAGTTAGTATAGTTATAGAGATTAGAAACATATATATATATATTTAGTTATATAGTTGTATAGTTATAGAGATTAGAAACATATAGTTATATAGTTATTTAGTTATATAGTTATATAGTTATAGAGATTAGAAACATATAGTTATATAGTTATTTAGTTATATAGTTATTTTAGTTATATAGTTATTTAGTTATATAGTTATATAGTTATAGAGATTAGAAACATATAGTTATATAGTTATTTAGTTATATAGTTATATAGTTATAGAGATTAGAAACATATAGTTTAGTTTTTATTAGTTATATAGTTATATAGTTATAGAGAATAGAAACATATAGTTATATAGTTATTTTAGTTATATAGTTATTTTAGTTATATAGTTATTTTAGTTATATAGTTATTTTAGTTATAGTTATTTTAGTTATATAGTTATTTTAGTTATATAGTTATTTTAGTTATATAGTTATTTAGTTACATAGTTATTTTAGTTATATAGTTATTTTAGTTATATAGTTATATAGGTATATAGTTTAGAAACATATAGTTATATAGTTATTTAGTTATATAGTTATATAGTTATAGAGATTAGAAACATATAGTTATATAGTTATTTAGTTATATAGTTATATAGTTATAGAGATTAGAAACATATAGTTATAGTTATTTAGTTATATAGTTATTTTAGTTATATAGTTATTTTAGTTATATAGTTATTTAGTTATATAGTTGTATAGTTATAGAGATTAGAAGCATATAGTTATATAGTTATTTAGTTATATAGTTGTATAGTTATAGAGATTAGAAACATATAGTTATATAGTTATTTAGTTATATAGTTATTTTAGTTATAGAGATTAGAAACATATAGTTATATAGTTATTTAGTTATATAGTTATATAGTTATAGAGATTAGAAACATATAGTTATATAGTTATTTAGTTATATAGTTATATAGTTATAGAGATTAGAAACATATAGTTATATAGTTATTTAGTTATATAGTTATATAGTTATAGAGATTAGAAACATATAGTTATATAGTTATTTAGTTATATAGTTATAGTTATAGAGATTAGAAACATATAGTTATATAGTTATTTAGTTATATAGTTATATAGTTATAGAGATTAGAAACATATAGTTATATAGTTATTTATATAGTTATATAGTTATAGAGATTAGAAACATATAGTTATATAGTTATTTAGTTATATAGTTATATAGTTATAGAGATTAGAAACATATAGTTATATAGTTATTTAGTTATATAGTTATATAGTTATAGAGATTAGAAACATATAGTTATATAGTTATTTAGTTATACTGTATAGTTATATAGTTATAGAGATTAGAAACATATAGTTATATAGTTATTTAGTTGTATAGTTATATAGTTATAGAGATTAGAAACATAGTTATATAGTTATTTAGTTATATAGTTATATAGTTATAGAGATTAGAAACATATAGTTATATAGTTATTTAGTTATATAGTTATATAGTTATAGAGATTAGAAACATATAGTTATATAGTTATTTAGTTATATAGTTATATAGTTATAGAGATTAGAAACATATAGTTATATAGTTATTTAGTTATATAGTTATATAGTTATAGAGATTAGAAACATATAGTTATATAGTTATTTAGTTATATAGTTATATAGTTATAGAAATTAGAAACATATAGTTATTTTAGTTATATAGTTATATAGTTAAAGAGATTAGAAACATAGTTATATAGTTATTTAGTTATATAGTTATATAGTTATAGAGATTAGAAACATATAGGTATATAGTTATTTAGTTATATAGTTATATAGTTATAGAGATTAGAAACATATAGTTATATAGTTATATAGTTACTGTATATAGTTATAGTTATTAGAAACATATAGTTATATAGTTATTTTAGTTATAGTTATATAGATATAGAGATTAGAAACATATAGTTATAGTTATTTAGTTATATAGTTATTTTAGTTATAGAGATTAGAAACATATAGTTATATAGTTATTTAGTTATATTTATATAGTTATAGAGATTAGAAACATATAGTTATATAGTTATTTAGTTATATAGTTATTATAGTTATATAGTTATTTAGTTATATAGTTGTATAGTTATAGAGATTAGAAATATAGTTATATAGTTATTTTTTATATAGTTGTATAGTTATAGAGATTAGAAACATATAGTTTATAGTTATTTAGTTATATAGTTATATAGTTATTGAGATTAGAAACATATAGTTATAGTTATTTAGTTATATAGTTATATAGTTATAGAGATTAGAAACATATAGTTATATAGTTATTTAGTTATATAGTTGTATAGTTATAGAGATTAGAAACATATAGTTATATAGTTATTTAGTTATATAGTTGTATAGTTATAGAGATTAGAAACATATAGTTTATAGTTATTTAGTTATATAGTTATATAGTTATAGAGATTAGAAACATATAGTTATATAGTTATTTAGTTATATAGTTATATAGTTATAGAGATTAGAAACATATAGTTATATAGTTATATAGTTATTTAGTTATATAGTTATATAGTTATAGAGATTAGAAACATATAGTTATATAGTTATTTAGTTATATAGTTATATAGTTATAGAGATTAGAAACATATAGTTATATAGTTATTTAGTTATATAGTTATATAGTTTATAGATTAGAAACATATAGTTATATAGTTATTTAGTTATATAGTATATAGTTATAGAGCTTAGAACATATTATATAGTTATTTTTTGTATAGTTATATAGTTATAGAGATTAGAAACATATAGTTATATAGTTATTTAGTTGTATAGTTATATAGTTATAGAGATTAGAAACATATAGTTATATAGTTATTTAGTTATATAGTTATATAGTTATAGAGATTAGAAACATATAGTTATATAGTTATTTAGTTATATAGTTATATAGTTATAGAGCTTAGAAACATATAGTTATATAGTTATTTAGTTGTATAGTTATATAGTTATAGAGATTAGAAACATATAGTTATATAGTTATTTAGTTGTATAGTTATATAGTTATAGAGATTAGAAACATATAGTTATATAGTTATTTAGTTATATAGTTATAGTTATAGAGATTAGAAACATATAGTTATATAGTTATTTAGTTATATAGTTATATAGTTATAGAGATTAGAAACATATAGTTATATAGTTATTTAGTTATATAGTTATATAGTTATAGAGATTAGAAACATATAGTTATATAGTTATTTAGTTATATAGTGTATATATAGATTAGAAGCATAGTTATATAGTTATTTAGTTATATAGTTGTATAGTTATAGAGATTAGAACATATAGTTATATAGTTATTTAGTTATATAGTTTATAGAGATTAGAAACATATAGTTATAGTTATTTAGTTGTATAGTTATATAGTTATAGAGATTAGAAACATATAGTTATATAGTTATTTAGTTATATAGTTATATAGTTATAGAGATTAGAAACATATAGTTATATAGTTATTTAGTTATATAGTTATATATAGTTATAGAGCTTAGAAACATATGGTTATATAGTTATTTAGTTGTATAGTTACATAGTTATAGAGATTAGAAACATATAGTTATATAGTTATTTAGTTGTATAGTTATATATAGATTAGAAACATATAGTTATATAGTTTTAGTTAGTTATATATTATATAGTTATAGAGATTAGAAACATATAGTTATATAGTTATTTAGTTATATTATATAGTTATAGAGATTAGAAACATATAGTTATATAGTTATTTAGTTATATAGTTATATAGTTATAGAGATTAGAAACATATAGTTATATAGTTATTTAGTTATATAGTTATATAGTTATAGAGATTAGAAACATATAGTTATATAGTTATAGAGATTAGAAACATATAGTTATATAGTTATTTAGTTATATAGGTATATAGTTATAGAGATTAGAAACATATAGTTATATAGTTATTTAGTTATATAGGTATATAGTTATAGAGATTAGAATATATAGTTATATAGTTATATAGTTATATAGTTATATAGTTATAGAGATTAGAAACATATAGTTATATAGTTATTTAGTTATATAGTTATATAGTTATAGAGATTAGAAACAATAGTTATAGTTTATTAGTTATATAGTTATATAGTTATAGAGAATAGAAACAATAGTTATATAGTTAATATAGTTATATAGTTTATATAGAGAATATATAGTTAAATAGTTATTTTAGTTACATAGTTATAGTTATAGAGATTAGAAACATATAGTTATATAGTTATTTAGTTATATAGTTATATAGTTATAGAGATTAGAAACATATAGTTATATAGTTATTTAGTTATATAGTTATAGTTATATATAGTTATAGAGATTAGAAACATATAGTTATATAGTTATTTAGTTATATAGTTATATAGTTATAGAGATTAGAAACATATAGTTATATAGTATTTAGTTATATAGTTATATAGTTATAGAGATTAGAAACATATAGTTATATAGTTATTTAGTTATATAGTTATATAGTTATAGAGATTAGAAACATATAGTTATATAGTTATTTAGTTATATAGTTATATAGTTATAGAGATTAGAAGCATATAGTTATATAGTATTTAGTTATATAGTTATATAGTTATAGAGATTAGAACATATAGTTATATTAGTTATTTAGTTATATAGTTATATAGTTTATAGATTAGAAACATAGTTATATAGTTATTTAGTTATAGTTTATAGTTATAGAGATTAGAAACATATAGTTATATAGTTATTTAGTTATATAGTTATATAGTTATAGAGATTAGAAACATATAGTTATAGTTATTTAGTTATAGTTATTTAGTTATAGAGATTAGAAACATATAGTATATAGTTATTTAGTTATATAGTTATATAGTTATAGAGATAGAAATATATAGTTATATAGTTATTTAGTTATATAGTTATATAGTTATAGAGATTAGAAACATATAGTTATATAGTTATTTAGTTATATAGTTATATAGTTATAGAGAATTATAGTTATATAGTATTTAGTTATAGTTATATAAGTTATAGAGTTTATAAACATATAGTTATATAGTTATTTTAGTTATATAGTTATTTAGTTATAGAGATTAGTAATTTTAGTTATATAGTTATTTAGTTATATATTTGTATAGTTATAGAGATTAGAAACTATAGTATATAGTTATTTAGTTATATAGTTGTATAGTTATAGAGATTAGAAACATATAGTTATATAGTTATTTAGTTATATAGTTATAGTTATAGAGATTAGAAACATATAGTTTATATAGTTATTTAGTTATATAGTTGTATAGTTATAGAGATTAGAAACATATAGTTATATAGTTATTTAGTTATATAGTTATATAGTTATAGAGATTAGAAACATATAGTTTATAGTTTTATTTAGTTATATAGTTATAGAGATTAGAAACATATAGTTTTTTTATTTAGTTATATAGTTATATAGTTATAGAGATTAGAAACATATAGTTATATAGTTATTTAGTTATATAGTTATATAGTTATAGATTAGAAACATATAGTTATATAGTTATTTAGTTATATAGTTATATAGTTATAGAGATTACTAGTATATAGTTTATTTAGTTTATAGTTATATAGTTATAGAGATTAGAAACATATAGTTATATAGTTATTAGTTATATAGTTATATATATAGAGTAGATATAGTTATAGTATTTAGTTATATAGTTATATAGTTATAGAGATTAGAAACATATAGTTATATAGTTTATTTAGTTATATAGTTATATAGTTATAGAGATTAGAAACATATAGTTATATAGTTGTATAGTTATATAGTTGTATAGTTATATAGTTGCATAGTTGTATAGTTATATAGTTGTATAGTTGTATAGTTGTATAGTTGTATAGTTGTATAGTTGTATAGTTATATAGTTGTATAGTTATAGAAATTAGAAACATATAGTTATATAGTTATTTAGTTATATAGTTATATAGTTAAAGAGATTAGAAACATAGTTATATAGTTATTTAGTTATATAGTTATATAGTTATAGAGATTAGAAACATATAGGTATATAGTTATTTAGTTATATAGTTATATAGTTATAGAGATTAGAAACATATAGTTATATAGTTATTTAGTTATATAGTTATATAGTTATAGAGATTAGAAACATATAGTTATATTTATTTAGTTATAGTTATATAGTTATAGAGATTAGAAACATATAGTTATATAGTTATTTAGTTATATAGTTATTTAGTTATAGAGATTAGAAACATAGTTATATAGTTATTAGTTATATAGTTATATAGTTATAGAGATTAGAAACATATAGATATAGTTATTAGTTATATAGTTATATAGTTATAGAGATTAGAAACATATAGTTATATAGTTATTTAGTTATATATATATTTTAGTTATATAGTTATTTTAGTTATATAGTTATTTAGTTATATAGTTATTTTAGTTAGAGATTAGAAACATATAGTTATATAGTTATTAGTTGTATAGTTTATAGTTATAGAGATTAGAAACATAGTTATAGTTAATTAGTTATATAGTTATATAGTTATAGAGATTAGAAACATATAGGTATATTTATTTAGTTACATAGTTATAGTTATAGAGATTAGAAACATATAGTTATATAGTTATTTAGTTATATAGTTATATAGTTATAGAGATTAGAAACATATAGTTATATAGTTATTTAGTTATATAGTTATATAGTTATAGAGATTAGAAACATATAGTTATATAGTTATTTAGTTATATAGTTATATAGTTATAGAGATTAGAAACATATAGTTATATAGTTATTTAGTTATATAGTTATATAGTTATAGAGATTAGAAACATATAGTTATATAGTTATTTAGTTATATAGTTATATAGTTATAGAGATTAGAAACATATAGTTATATAGTTATTTAGTTATAGTTGTATAGTTATAGAGATTAGAACATATAGTTATAGTATTAGTTATATAGTTGTATAGTTATAGAGATTAAACATAGTTATATAGTTATTTAGTTATATAGTTATATAGTTATAGAGATTAGAAACATATAGTTATATAGTTATTTAGTTATATAGTTATATAGTTATAGAGATTAGAAACATATAGTTATATAGTTATTTAGTTATTAGTTATATAGTTATAGAGATTAGAAAATATAGTTATATAGTTATTTAGTTATATAGTTATATAGTTATAGAGATTAGAAACATATAGTTATATAGTTATTTAGTTATATAGTTATATAGTTATAGAGATTAGAAACATATAGTTATATAGTTATTTAGTTATATAGTTATAGTATATAGAGATTAGAAACATAGTTATATAGTTATTTAGTTATATAGTTATATAGTTATAGAGATTAGAAACATATAGTTATATAGTTATTTAGTTATATAGTTATATAGTTATAGAGATTAGAAACATATAGTTATATAGTTATTTAGTTATATAGTTATATAGTTATAGAGATTAGAAACATATAGTTATATAGTTATTTAGTTATATAGTTATATAGTTATAGAGATTAGAAACATATAGTTATATAGTTATTTAGTTATATAGTTATATAGTTATAGAGATTAGAAACATAGTTATATAGTTATTTAGTTATATAGTTATATAGTTATAGAGATTAGAAACATATAGTTATATAGTTATTTAGTTATATAGTTATATAGTTATAGAGATTAGAAACATATAGTTATATAGTTATTTAGTTATATAGTTATATAGTTATAGAGATTAGAAACATATAGTTATATAGTTATTTAGTTATATAGTTATATAGATATAGAGATTAGAAACATATAGTTATATAGTTATTTAGTTATATAGTTATATAGTTATAGAGATTAGAAACATATAGTTATATAGTTATTTAGTTATATAGTTATATAGTTATAGAGATTAGAAACATATAGTTATATAGTTATTTAGTTATATAGTTATAGAGATTAGAAACATATAGTTATATAGTTATTTAGTTATATAGTTATATAGTTATAGAGATTAGAAACATATAGTTATATAGTTATTTAGTTATATAGTTGTATAGTTATAGAGATTAGAAACATATAGTTATATAGTTATTTAGTTATATAGTTATATAGTTATTGAGATTAGAAACATATAGTTATATAGTTATTTAGTTATATAGTTATATAGTTATAGAGATTAGAAACATATAGTTATATAGTTATTTAGTTATATAGTTGTATAGTTATAGAGATTAGAAACATATAGTTATATAGTTATTTAGTTATATAGTATAGTTATAGAGATTAGAAACATATAGTTATATAGTTATTTAGTTATATAGTTATATAGTTATAGAGATTAGAAACATATAGTTATATAGTTATTTAGTTATATAGTTATATAGTTATAGAGATTAGAACTATAGTTATATAGTTATAGTATTAGTTATATAGTTATATAGTTATAGAGATTAGAAACATATAGTTATATAGTTATTTAGTTATATAGTTATATAGTTATAGAGATTAGAAACATATAGTTATAGTTATTTAGTTATAGTTATATATTTATAGAGCTTAGAAACATATAGTTATATAGTTATTTAGTTATATAGTTATATAGTTATAGAGCTTAGAAACATATAGTTATATAGTTATTTAGTTGTATAGTTATATAGTTATAGAGATTAGAAACATATAGTTATATAGTTATTTAGTTATATAGTTATAGTTATAGTTATTAGAAACATATAGTTATATAGTTATTTAGTTATATAGTTATTTAGTTATAGAGATTAGAAACATATAGTTATATAGTTATTTAGTTATATATATATTTTAGTTGTATAGTTATATAGTTGTATAGTTATATAGTTATAGAGATTAGAAACAGTTTATATAGTTATTTAGTTGTATAGTTATATAGTTATAGAGATTAGAAACATATAGTTATATAGTTATTTAGTTATATAGTTATATATAGTTATAGAGCTTAGAAACATATGGTATATAGTTATTTAGTGTATAGTTATAGTTATAGAGATTAGAAACATATAGTTATATAGTTATTTAGTTGTATAGTTATATAGTTATAGAGATTAGAAACATATAGTTATATAGTTATTTAGTTATATATATATAGTTATAGAGATTAGAAACATATAGTTATATAGTTATTTAGTTATATAGTTATTTAGTTATAGAGATTAGAAACATATATATAGTTATTTAGTAATATAGTTATAGTAATATATAGTAATAGAGATTAGAAACATATAGGTATATAGTTATTTAGTTAGTAGTTATATAGTTATAGAGATTAGAAACATATAGCTATATAGTTATTTAGTTATATAAGTATATAGTTATAGAGATTAGAAACATATAGTTATATAGTTATTTAGTTATATAGGTATATAGTTATAGAGATTAGAAACATATAGTTATATAGTTATTTAGTTATATAGTTATATAGTTATAGAGATTAGAAATATAGTTATATAGTTATTTAGTTATAGTTTATATAGTTATAGAGATAGAACTAGTAGTTATAGTTATTTAGTTATATAGTTATATAGTATAGATTAACATATAGTTATATAGTTATTTAGTTATATAGTTATATAGTTATAGAGAATAGAAACATATAGTTATATAGTTATTTAGTTATATAGTTATATAGTTATAGAGATTAGAAACATATAGTTATATAGTTATTTAGTTATATAGTTTATATAGTTATAGAGATTAGAAACATATAGTTATATAGTTATTTAGTTATATAGTTATATAGTTATAGAGATTAGAAACATATAGTTATATAGTTATTTAGTTATATAGTTATAGTTATATATAGTTATAGAGATTAGAAACATATAGTTATATAGTTATTTAGTTGTATAGTTATATAGTTATAGAGATTAGAAGCATATAGTTATATAGTTATTTAGTTATATAGTTATTTAGTTATATAGTTATTTTAGTTATATAGTTATTTAGTTATATAGTTATATAGTTATAGAGATTAGAACATATAGTTATATAGTTATTTAGTTATATAGTTATATAGTTATAGAGATTAGAAACATATAGTTATATAGTTATTTAGTTATATAGTTATATAGTTTATAGATTAGAAACATATAGTTATATAGTTATTTAGTATATAGTTATATAGTTATAGAGATTAGAAACATATAGTTATATAGTTATTTAGTTATATAGTTATATAGTTATAGAGATTAGAAACATATAGTTATATAGTTATTTAGTTATATAGTTATATAGTTATAGACATTACAAACATATAGTTATAGTTTATAGAGATTAGAAACATATAGTTATATAGTTATTTAGTTACATAGTTATTTAGTTATATAGTTATTTTAGTTATATAGTTATATAGGTATATAGTTATAGAGATTAGAAACATATAGTTATATAGTTATTTAGTTATATAGGTATATAGTTATAGAGATTAGAAATATAGTTTATAGTTATTTAGTTATATAGTTATAGTTATAGAGATTAGAAACATATAGTTATATAGTTATTTAGTTACATAGTTATATAGTTATAGAGATTAGAACATATAGTTATATAGTTATTAGTTATAGTTATATAGTTATAGAGATTAGAAACATATAGTTATATAGTTATTTAGTTATATAGTTATATAGTTATAGAGAATAGAAACATATAGTTATATAGTTATTTAGTTATATAGTTATATAGTTATAGAGATTAGAAACATATAGTTATATAGTTATTTAGTTATATAGTTATATAGTTATAGAGATTAGAAACATATAGTTATATAGTTATTTAGTTATATAGTTATAGTTATAGAGATTAGAAACATATAGTTATATAGTTATTTAGTTATATAGTTATATAGTTATAGAGATTAGAAACATATAGTTATATAGTTATTTAGTTATATAGTTATAGTTATATATAGTATAGATTAGAAACATATAGTTATATAGTTATTTAGTTATATAGTTATAGTTTATATATAGTTATAGAGATTAGAAACATATAGTTATATAGTTATTTAGTTGTATAGTTATATAGTTATAGAGATTAGAAGCATATAGTTATATAGTTATTTAGTTATATAGTTATAGTTTATAACATTAGTTAGTATAGTTATTTTTTATAGTATATAGTTATATAGTTATAGAGATTAGAACATATAGTGTATATTATTTATAGTTATATAGGTATAGTAGATTAGAAACATATAGTTATATAGTTATTATTATAAGTATTAATAGTTATAGAGATTAGAACATAGTATATAGTTATTTAGTTATTTGTTATAGTTATATAGAATCTATAGTTATTATTAGTTATATAGTTTAAATAGAACATATAGTTATATAGTTTAGAAAAGTGTTATAGTTATTTAGTTATATAGTTATATAGTTATAGAGATTAAACATAGTTATATAGTTATTTAGTTTTATAGTTATTTAGTTAGAGAATAGAACATATAGTTATATAGTTATTTAGTTATAGATATAGTTATATAGTTAGTATAGATATAGTTAGAGATTAGTATAGTTATATAGGTATATAGTTATATAGTTATATAGAGATTAGAAGTTAGTTAGTTATAGTATTTAGTTTTATAGTATATAGTTAGTTATTTAGTTATTAGTTATATAGTATAGAGATTAGAGAGATAGAAACATATAGTTATAGTTATTTTAGTTATATAGTTATTTAGTTACATAGTTATTTAGTTATATAGTTATATTAGTTATATAGTTATTTTAGTTATATAGATAGAACAACATATAGTTATATAGTTTAGTTATAGAAATATAGTATTTAGGATTAGAATTTTTTTTTTTTTTTTCTATATTCCAACTACTCCCTCTCGGGCATAGGCTGAGAGCCTGTACATTCCACCGCCCAACACGGTGAAGCCCGTGAGGTCTTGTTCCAGTCTGGGGAGTGAGACATGCGAAGCATCCATCATGGCTCGAAGCAGCTCCATCTCTGAAGCGGCCGGTTGCTTCGCTCAAGTGCTTCACCGTCTCACCCTCCAGACTCAGACCCTCACTCTCAGAACGCCACCTATTGAGCAGTGAACTCTCAATAGTTATATAGTTATAGTTATATATAGTTATAGAGATTAGAAACATATAGTTATATAGTTATTTAGTTATATAGTTATATATAGTTATAGAGATTAGAAACATATAGTTATATAGTTATTTAGTTGTATAGTTATATAGTTATAGAGATTAGAAGCATATAGTTATATAGTTATATAGTTATATATAGAGGTTAGTTATATATTGTTATATAGTTATTTATATAGTTATAGTTATAGAGATAGAACATATAGTTATAGTTATTTAGTTATATAGTTATATAGTTATAGAGATTAGAAACATATAGTTATAGTTATTTAGTTATAGTTATAGTTATATATAGTTATAGAGATTAGAAACATATAGTTATATAGTTATTTAGTTATATAGTTATAGTTATATATAGTTATAGAGATTAGAAACATATAGTTATATAGTTATTTAGTTGTATAGTTATATAGTTATAGAGATTAGAATATAGTTATATAGTTATTTAGTTATATAGTTATATAGTTATAGAGATTAGAAACATATAGTTATATAGTTATTTAGTTATATAGTTATATAGTTATAGAGATTAGAAACATATAGTTATATAGTTATTTAGTTATATAGTTATATAGTTATAGAGATTAGAAACATATAGTATATAGTTATTTAGTTATATAGTTATATAGTTATAGAGATTAGAAACATATAGTTATATAGTTATTTATAGAGTTATAGAGTTATAGTTATAGAGATTAGAAACATATAGTTATATAGTTATTTAGTTATATAGTTATTTAGTTATAGAGATTAGAAATATAGTTATATAGTTTATTTTATATAGTTATATAGTTTAGATTAGAAACATATAGTTATATAGTTATTTAGTTATATAGTTGTATAGTTATAGAGATTAGAAACATATAGTTATATAGTTATTTAGTTATATAGTTGTATAGTTATAGAGATTAGAAACATATAGTTATATAGTTATTTAGTTATATAGTTATTTTAGTTATATAGTTAGAGTTATATAGTTATTTATAGAGATTAGAAACATATAGTTATATAGTTATTTAGTTTATAGTTGTATAGTTTAGAGATTAGAAACATATAGTTATATAGTTATTAGTATATATAGTTGTATTAGATTAGAAACATATAGTTATATAGTTTTTAGTTATAGTTATATAGTTATAGAGATTAGAAACATATAGTTATATAGTTATTTAGTTATATTTATTAGTTATAGAGATAGAAACATATAGTTATATAGTTATTTAGTTATATAGTTATTTAGTTATAGAGATTAGAAACATATAGTTATTATAGTTAGTATATAGTTATAGTTATATATAGTTATAGAGATTAGAAACATATAGTTATATAGTTATTTAGTTATATAGTTATTTTAGTTATATAGTTATAGAGATTAGAAACATATAGTTATATAGTTATTAGTTGTATAGTTATATAGTTATAGAGATTAGAAGCATATAGTTATATAGTTATTTAGTTATATAGTTATATAGTTATAGAGATTAGAACATATATAGTATATATTTAGTTATATAGTTATATAGTTATAGAGATTAGAAACATATAGTTATATAGTTATTTAGTTATATAGTTATTTAGTTATATAGTTATTTAGTTATTTCATTATTTAGTTATATAGTTATTTAGTTATAGAGATTAGAAACATATATATAGTTATGTATAGTTATATAGTTGTATAGTTATATAGTATATCATTTATAGTTATATATAGTTACCGGTATATATATAGTTATGTATAGTTATAGAGATTAGAAACATATAGTTATAGTTATTTAGTTGTATAGTTATAGTTATAGAGATTAGAAACATATAGTTATATAGTTATTTAGTTATATAGTTATATAGTTATAGAGATTAGAAACATATAGTTATATAGTTATTTAGTTATATAGTTATATAGTTATAGAGATTAGAAACATATAGTTATAGTTATATATAGTTATAGAGATTAGAAACATATAGTTATATAGTTATTTAGTTATATAGTTATAGTTATATATAGTTATAGAGATTAGAAACATATAGTTATATAGTTATTTAGTTATATAGTTATAGTATATATAGTTATAGAGATTAGAAACATATAGTTATATAGTTATTTAGTTGTATAGTTATATAGTTATAGAGATTAGAAGCATATAGTTATATAGTTATTTAGTTATATAGTTATATAGTTATAGAGATTAGAAACATATAGTTATATAGTTATTTAGTTATAGTTATATAGTTATAGAGATTAGAAACATATAGTTATATAGTTATTTAGTTATATAGTTATATAGTTATAGAGATTAGAAACATATAGTTATATAGTTATTTAGTTATATAGTTATATAGTTATAGAGATTAGAAACATATAGTTATATAGTTATTTAGTTATATAGTTGTATAGTTATAGAGATTAGAAACATATAGTTATATAGTTATTTAGTTGTATAGTTATATAGTTATAGAGATTAGAAGCATATAGTTATATAGTTATTTAGTTATATAGTTATATAGTTATAGAGATTAGAAACATATAGTTATATAGTTATTTAGTTATATAGTTATATAGTTATAGAGATTAGAAACATATAGTTATATAGTTATTTAGTTATATAGTTATATAGTTATAGAGATTAGAAACATATAGTTATATAGTTATTTAGTTATATAGTTATAGAGATTAGAAACATATAGTTATATAGTTATTTAGTTATATAGTTATATAGTTATAGAGATTAGAAACATATAGTTATATAGTTATTTAGTTATATAGTTATATAGTTATAGAGATTAGAAACATATAGTTATATAGTTATTTAGTTATATAGTTATATAGTTATAGAGATTAGAAACATATAGTTATATAGTTATTTTCTGGCGTTTAGGGGAGGCATTGGATCTTTCTGGTCCCCCTTTCTCCCTCGTGTTTAGCCCCATTACTGATGATATTTTCAAGACGCTCGCCCCATTAGTTTGGTGACTTTTAAACCTTTCACCCCATGCCTTTGTCATTATTAAGACCTTTCGTTCCATTTACGATTATCTTCCTGGCAATTTATAGCGAGCCTGTAAAGTAGCAAGAGCTGGCCTTTGGCCGGGACATTTTTCCACCAAACAATGGTCACATTTATCTGGAAGGGGGTTGTTGAGGATAGCTAGATAGAGGTCTAGGTAGAAAACTAAAACAAATATAAATACATAAATAAATAAATGAATAAACTAATAAATAAACCCAAGCCCCTTAATGCAAGCCCCATAATAAGTAAGACAGAGAGGTAAATACACCAACACACCAACAGACACAAAGATGATAACATAATCCAACCCACGTAGATTGACTCCCTCTAATTTGACCCTCACGAAATTTGAGGAGTTGAACGGGAGGGGGGGGGGGGGGTCTGAAAGAAGAGGAGAGAGGGGGGGGGGAGGGAGGGTGAGGGGAAGGTATAATATATGGGTGTCCACTAATGATAGGTTATGGTGGTGGGGGAGGTGTTATGATTGGAGGGGTGGTGGAGGGCTGACTGACAGGATGGGAAGAGAGAGAGGGGGAGGAAGAGAAGGAGGGGGAGGGAAAGAAGGGGGGGGGGGGGAGTGGGCTGACTGACAGAAAGGGTAAGAAGGGAAGGAACGCATATATAATTGGTGATGTAAATAATATTGTATACCTTGATAGGTGAACAGACAAATTGGTTGGTGTTTAGAGATTAAAAGATGGATGGGTGAGCGAGAGAGAGAGAGAGAGAGAGAGAGAGAGACAGTGAGAGTGAGTGTATGTGTGTGTGTGATAGACAACAGACCTCAAACAAGACAGGAAATGTCAAATTACTATAGCGTTGCGTTGGTCGGGGGATTCCAAAGGTTCTAGTCTAACCCTCAGGTAGTGCGTCAAACGAAAGCCGAATCCATTATGTTTAGTATTCAGTATTCTATATCTAGAGATCAAACTTTGGTTTATTTTATTATTATGGTTTATTTTACAAGTTTTACATTATAATTATAGTTCAATTTGTGTCTTTGGAGGCAATTACATAGTCAACACAATGTTATTTCTTCTCATAGTCATTCAAGTCTTCAAAATATTGCTCCGGTTTGCCACCCTGATATTACCCTGTACCAAATAGGTAGACCAGAAATAATTAACTCTAACCTCTGTAACTCGAAAGTGGCTAGAGAAAATGGGCTGTACATTTCCACACCTATGCCCTGGCTGACCCTTCCCACATGGTAGAAATATGAGCTGGATTACTCTAGTGGTTTGCGGGATATAGAGGATAGTGGTCAAGAATTGTGGTCTACTTACTTGGAACAGGGTATAGCTATAATAACAATGGGAGGTATTATAGGTTAGCTATAAGATCAGTTACTTGGAACAGGGTATAGCTATAATAACAATGGGAGGTATTATAGGTTAGCTATAAGATCAGTTACTTGGAACAGGGTATAGCTATAATAACAATGGGAGGTATTATAGGTTAGCTATAAGAACAGTTAACCCCCTCTGTACCGGGACGTCTTCTTCAATTTATTCAAGCTATATTTAGAAGATTTTGTGCAGTTTAAGAAGGATCTGTGGTAGTAAAAAGTGTTAAGTGAGATAGTTTGAAGCCTGTTAATTGCTGGAAGCCCTTTTAAGACGGAATACAATTGCTTAATAGCAGCCAGAGTAAAGTTAAAAATACATCGCCGGTACAGAAGGGGTTAAGAGGGGATGGTTCATTGGTTGGTTATCTTTTACATTTATATAATGTTTTCCTTTTCTAGTTTCCTCCCTAGGCCTCCATCAAACTATAAGAAACATCCCCAGGATATGGTGCCCCGTAGGTAAAGGGTTAATGCGGCGTGAAGGGAGGACAAATAATTAAACCCTCTATAAGCCACGCTGACTCACTGGCAGAGAATATCCCAGGAAATGGAAATGTGATGGTTAAATATGAACACATCATTGAAAGGTAAAGGTATCTATTTATCTATCTATATTTATATCTATCTATCTATCTATCTCTCTATCTCTCTCACTCTCTCTCTCTCTCTATATATATATATATATATATATATATATATATATATATATATATATATATATATATATATACCGGTATCGTGTTTGGCTGGGCGAGAGTTAAATGAAATCACTTAAACTAGAGTTGTGTGGGGCTACTTGTAAAAATCCCTATATGGTATCCTGGAAAATGGATCCTACAACTTGTGTATGAAGTGAAATACATTCTCCAAGTAGGATTTCCCTTCTTAATATAAATAGGAATATGTTAAGTTTCCTTTATCACACCGTGGTGTAGTGGATAAAACATGGACACTCGTCTTGACTCGCGGTGGTTTGAGTCCGGCTGGGAGTATAAAATATATAAACATATATATTCAAAGAGAGAGAGTGAGCGAGAGCACAGTATCTGCAGTCAAAGTGAAAAACATGATTCGCCTGGTGAACACAGAGGAAAGTGTTCCAGTCTCTTAAGAGCACCAGGGGGTAAGGAGAACACACACACAAACACACACACAGCCAAGTGGCCTAAGGCGCTGTACGCTGACTGCGAGGTCAAGGGTACGAGTCATCCAGAATCCTAAAGTGTTTTTCTCCTATCCCGATGGAGAGGATTGTTTTGTGGTCCCTTCCTAGCCAAGCTGCTCAACTATCAGCTTGTGTTAGCCTACACATACTTGTCATCCGTACATCTGCGTATGTAATATGGTGGGAACTCGGGCACCTCACGGTCACCAAAGGTCGCATGCGACCTCGTAGTTAAAAGGTAGAATAACTATGAGTTCAGATAAATATATATATATTTTCAGCCTCAAGAGCTGAGATTGAAAAAAATAAGCTGACAAACATTTGGTATTATTACACACAAATACTACCAACATTAACGTCCGTCTGACGTTTATTCCCCTAGCGTTTCTTAAAATATATCACCCCGTACAGTCGTTGGAATAAGTTCTTTACCAACCTGTGATTTTCATAATGCAAGTTTGATATATTGCTGGGAACAATTTAATGATTAAAAAGTCATTCACTCAACAGTGTTTTTTTTTTTTTTTTTTTTTTTTTTCTATATTCCAACTTACTTCCTCTCGGGCATAGGCTGAGAGCCTTAACATTCACCGCTTTACAATGAACAGTGAAGCCCGTGAGGTCTTGTTCCAGTCTAGGGAGTGAGACATGTGAAGCACGTAGAGCACAACGAGCACCTGCCATCTTGCCTTCACATGAGGCACGGTGCTCACTCATGGTCCGAAACGACCCAAACCCTAAAGCCACCCCGTTCCCGTGCTTCACTGTCTCACCCCCTACACTCGGACTCTCACACTTACACACACACAACGCCACCTGTTGAGCAGATAACTCACCAGGCATTGCACCCCTATAGCATATTTTGAATATGGGAATATTCATACAGTGCTATTTAATCAGGGAACAATGAGGGTATTTTATTGACGTTTCGGTGGGCTTGTGGTAATGCACTGATACTAGGTACAGCACAAATTCCATCCCAATAATATCTTCCCATTGATACATCGGGATTTGAACCCGGGACCTTTGGATTACCAGGCCAGTGGCAAGACCACTCCACCACACCTCCCCAAATGCAAAACATAGTTATTTGAAATTTGATTATCTATAATTATCCACCGGGATTCGAACCTGGGTTACCACACACAAATTGTAAACACTCTAACCATTACGCCATCAATACAGTTACCAGTTTTATTTGCATATTAAACTTGATGGTTTGGTAAAGAACTTATTCCCAAGACTGTACCTCCTTTCCCCTATTGGCCCCATCTGTGCTTCCCTTTCCCCGTTCAGATGTCCCGATACGATAATTACGTGACACAAACAACACTGCCTTCTTCTCGACTCCTTGTACCCCCCTTCACCGCCCCCCTTAACCGCCTCAGTGCGTTCCTCTCTCCTTGTTCAGATGTCCCGATACGGTAATTACGTGACATAAACAACACTGCCTTCTTCTCGGCTCCTCGGGCGAATCTTTTCCCAGAGTTTCACTACTGGTACCACTCTTCTCTCTTTATTTCTCTCTCTGACTCTCTCTCTCTCTCTCTCTCTCTCTCTCATGCTATATTCTTCTCTTTAAGGTGCTGATCGACAAGAAAACAAAATCCAAACCAGTCAGTTAGTCAATAGAGAAACTGAACCTTCCAAGTAACAGCTGAGTTGGGTATATTTTCAGATGACCCAGGAGGGGAGACAGACAGACAGACAGACAGACAGACATACAGACAGATAAGACCACAAGACAAAATCTGCCACACTGCTTCCTTTCATTCACTACATTCCTTATATTTCACACACACACACACACACATGTACGGTCGCGCTAAGAAACATGTCTCAGCTGTCATTACGTTTGACTCCCTCTGTGTTGTATTAATATCTGCCAGATGTGTGTAAAGATAGGAACATGTTTATATATCTCACTCAAAACAAATAAATCAAGTTTTAGATATTACTGATACCAATTATTAATCAAAATATACTTGGTGCCGAGACATCACTTATTTGACAGATTGTACAGTCGCCCAAAGAGCAAGGGACTGGGGTTCTCGTACAGAGGCTCCAGTCCTGATCACTATTAACCCATACAGTACCAGTGACGTCCTTTTAGTTATATTGAGAGGCAACTATTAGACGATTTTAGTCAGACTATGAAGGACCTCTAGCAATAATAAGAACATAAGAACATAAGAAAATGGGAGTCTGCAAAAAGCCGATCGGCCCACACAAGGCAGATCCCTGTCACACCCAACACCAATTACAAGGCCCAATTATAGGCCCAACTCACTAATACCTTGAGCACTGACCCCACCAAAACGGTCAGGGATTAACACAAGATTACGGTGATCTGCTGAGCGCCGATTTGCCAACACCCGCAGATCCCCCTCACACCCAACTCATCTCGTCCATATGCCTATCTAATTTTATCTTAAAGCTCCCTATTGTTCTTGATCCCACTATATCACTTGGTAGCCTATTCCACCCATCTACAACTCTGTTACCAAACCAATATTTGCCTATATCTTTTCTGAAACGAAATTTATCTAATTTGAAACCATTTGTTCGAGTTCTTTCGCTATCACTGAGCTTCAGTACATTTGTCATGTCTCCTTTATTTATCCCACTAACCCACTTGAACACTTCTATCATATCCTCTCTAACTCTGCGTCTTTCTAACGAATGTAAGGCTTCAAACTATCTCAACCAACCCTTTTAACTATACCGCAGATCCATCCAACTGCATAATGTCGTCTAAATATAACAAATAAAAGATAACACAGGTCGCTGGTACTCAAAGGGTTAAGGACGTCTGGGGTTCTCGAGCAGGACAACCTCCGAATTTGTATATATCAAATAATACCTGGGGGTATACATTTGTGGGGTTTCAAGGACTCTGGCCTTATGTTCTTCCTGTCTTTAACCCACTGGCTTCGGCTATATTTGCGCTATTTAGGGCATATTCAGGCACTCCTGAATGATTAATCAAGCATCTGCATTAAATGAACTGTATTCTACCGAAAACTAGGCGAAAATAGCTTCAAAATGAGACCAGAACGAGCTTCATAGGTGGCGGGGTTCACCCGCAGCGTTGCCATAAACATGCGGGAAAACCGCTAATTATTAGCTCTCGCTCGCTCGGCAACACTGTTGTGAGACACCGGCGCGAGACACAGTCTCCCTCAGTGAGTGGCTGGCTGCTCTGAGGGTCGGAGGGAGGTCCCTCACGCTCCCTCCCACTGACACTCGATTTCTACGGCTCTTACAGGCTTTTAAAGCCTGGAAATTGCTGTAAATTGCCTATGCGTTCCGGAACGTCACCCAAGGGACAGGGTTAATGATCCTCATGGGTCGATAGCCTCCTAAGTCCTATTTTAACTAAGTCACCCACATAAGTTCTGTTCCTCGTTGTGATCTTATTTATGCGACTAAATTTAGTACAAATGAATTGCGAGTGTGGTTTCTTTTAATTACCAGTTGGTTGTATCCCAAAGTGCTTCACATGTCCCACTCTCTAGACTGGAACAAGACCTCATGGGCTTCGCCGTTCAATGTATGGTTGAATGTACAAACTCTCAGCCTTTGCGCGAGAGGTAGTAGTTGGAATATAGAAAACAAAAAAAAAGACAGACGAGTTAACCACTGCTTTCTCTCGTGTTCCCAACTTAGATTCTTCTGAATTCTCAACTCTCTGGCTAAAGCTGTCTAGTCACTCTCGAACTAAAAATGTCTGCGCTGTTTATCTCTCCCCTGATTCTACTGACTATCCAAAATTCTTCGACTATTTAACTTCTAAAGTGGAACACATTCTATTCATCTCTCCTTTTGCAGAATTCTCCATCTTAGGAGATTTCAATGTTCACCAACGCCGATGGCTCTCCTCTGCTTCCACTGACCTAAGCGACCTAGAGCAGTTAGTCCTGCAACCCACCCGTATCCCGGATCGCCTCGGAGATCGGCCCAACATTCTTGACTTATTTCTAACCTCTAACCCTTCCGCTCATACTATAAATCTTTTCTCCCCTTGTGTGATGTTCTCAACTGTACCTCCAGCCCCATCCATTCTTACGCAGAAGACTCTACCTTACACTACACAATTAGTTTTCCAGAACGCCCCAGCCAGCAATCCCTCAAAAACAAACGTAATGAAGCCATAGAACACTTATCTTCGGATCTAACTACTATTTCCAATTGGGGTAGAGAAAACCTGGTTGCCTTTAATGCTTCCAAAAACCCAATTTCTCCACCTTACTATTCGTCCGGAACTCCCAGAAGACTATCCCCTATACTTCAACAATAGAAAAATCAATCCTACATCTTCTCTCAATATTCTTGGTGTCTCTTTTTCTCTGCTCTCACTTGGAAGGACCATATTACCAGTCTTGCTGCTCAACCGCCTCAAGGGGTTCTTTACCACTGCGCAGCTTCTTGCCCTGAAAAGGGGCACAGTGCGTCCTTGTATTGAGTATTGTTTACATGTGTGGGGAGAATCCTCGCACACTCCACTCCTAGAAAAAGTAGAAAGGAAGGCCTTTCATATCATTAACTCCCGTCCACTAACCAACTCTCTGCAATATCTCTCTCTTCGCCGTAATGTTGCATCTCTCTCGCTATTCTATCGCTACTACAATAATCAGTGTTCCTTAGAGTTCTCCCAGTGTATACCACCTCTACGTAGGGTACATGTTACCCGTCTAGCAACACAATCCCACCCCTACTTTGTGCAACTTTCAAACCCAAGAGTGAAACGTTACTCTCGGTCTTTCTTCTATTCAACAGCTGAGCTCTGGAACTCTCTCCCAGAATCAGTCTTTCCCCCTTCTTATGACTTAAATTGCTTCAAACTCTGCGTGTCCAGGCATTTTGGCTCGAATGTCCCTTGATTTTGGCCCTGTCACTCTTTCAACTCTGGTGGAGGCACTCACTACAGGCAGTTCTGCCTATTGTCTCCCTCACTTACATAGAAAACAAAAAACAACTGTTGATGCGGTTGAGCACACTCAGCTTCTGGGAAGCTGTTTTAGCAGGAGGGTGACCGATCTCTGTTACTATAAGGTCTGAAGATCAACCTAAGTTTTGTAAATGAACTGATACTCTACTTAACATGTAGCCTACAATGTTATTAACCTTATACCTATAGTTATATACTGTATATAGCTGGAAGATAGAGTTAAGGGGACGGTTTCATTTTAATGTTATTAATGTACTTATCTATCTTTTTATTTATTTATTTATCTATTTTTGCTCCCTATACCTCCATGAAGCTTAACAAACTACTGAAGCTTAAAAATAACTGATATCATTATATTTATACCTGGAAAATAAGGTTAAGGATTTTTTCTTATGTAATTATCTATTTACTCATTATTTTATTTATTTTTGCTCCCTAGACCTCCATTAAACTTAAACAAATACTGATATAATATTTAACATGCAGACTTCAATGTTAAACTGATATCTATAATTATACTATGTTACGGGTTAAGGGGACGGTTATATCTTATTTATTTAGTCGTATTTATCTATTGTTCTATTTATTATATATGTTTGTTTTTAGTTTTTTGCTCCCAAGACCTCCATCAAGCTTAAGAAAAAAACATGACCCACCTTCGAGATAAATTGGAACAATTTACGATGGAGAGTTAATTGTCCATTTAGCAGCCTCGGGATAAAAAAAAAAAAAAAAAAAAAAAAAAATATATATATATATTTATATATATATATATATATATATATATATATATATATATATATATATATATATATATATATATATATATATATATATATGCCTATATTAATTAAAGAAATATATAAAAGAAAATAAATACAAAAATATATACTATATTAATTAAAACGTCCCTTAAAATTGGTTATATAAGATTTGTATGTTTAAGTTAGTAGGCTATGGCCGTATTGGTATGTGACCGTTTTAGTATGTGTCCATTTTGGTATGTGACCGTTTGGGTATGTGGAAATTTTGGCATGTAACTGTTTTTGTATGTGGTCATTTTTGGTATTTGACCGTTTTGGTATGTGGCCATTTCAGCATGTAACTTATTTGATATGTGGCCATTTTGGTATGTGACCGTTTTGGTATGTTGCCATTTGGGTATGTGACCATTTTGGTATGAAACCATTTTGGTATGTGACCAAAATTATTTTGGTATGATGCCGTTTTGATATGTAGCCGTTTTGGTATGTGGCCTTGTTAGTATGTGGCCATTATGGTATGTGGTCATGTAGGAGTGTGGCTATACTGGCATGCGGCCGTTTTGGTATGTGGCCATTTTTGTATGTGGCTGTTTTGGTATGTGGTCGTGTAGGTGTGTGGCTATACTGGCATGTGGCCGTTTTGGTATGTGGCCGTTTTGATAAGTGACTGTTTTGGTATGTGTTCGTGTTAGTATTTGACCGTTTTGGCATGTGCCCGTTTGGGTATGTGGCCGTTTTGGCATGTGGCCGTTTAGGACTGTGACCTGAATAAGAAGCACACATTATAATATGATCTGATACATAACAGAGGCAACCATGACGTAGATACTATCCTTCGTTAATACTTCTTCTGTCACAGTGTTATTGTAATTGTGTCATAATACTACTATCTCTCGCTCTCCCTCTCTCTCTCTCTCTCTCTCTCTCTCTCTCTCTATATATATATATATATATATATATATACATATATAGTATACATATACTACCACCACCACCATCACCCCTACGAGTTACCCCTACTACTACTACTACTACTACTACTACTACTACTACTACTACTACTACTACTAATAGTACTTGCCATAACTATCACGTCCTGGTGGTCAGTATGCTAACTAACCCATGACCCATTGTCTGACCTCTTTACCATTGTCTAGGCCCCTAGGGCATGACTGAGAGCCCCACATGGTAGAGGGATGGTTTTCCGTCTGAGAATGTCCTGTGTTCGATCCCAAACCGAAATTTTGTATTTATATATTTATATATTAATTATATTAATAAATTAAATCATTTATAATTGTATTATTTTTAAATTAATTAAAACAATATATTTAATTACTATTTTATTTATATATTTGTTTATTTACTAGTAATATGTGTATGAAGGAAACAAAAGACAATGTTGCCTGTAGCAAGTGCCCCTATTGGGATAGAGAGTTGAACATAATAGAGGTGGCAGTTACTCCAACAACAGCTGAGTTTTCAATAATTAAGGCACAAATAAGAAAATTATATGTGTTGTATTCTATTAAAGCTTAGTTTTGACAAAGAAATGGAGTGTATGGTCTTAAAACCACCAAACTATTAGGCCAAGCGTCTTAAAATCACAAAACTAATGGTGTTAAAAATGAGGGAGAAGGGGGTCTAGAAAAGCGAGCCATCTCCCCTTAAGGGATAGCCTGTATTTTATGAGGCAGTGAAGTTACTCTTGGTGATAACTGCTGCATAGGTTAATACCAGGGTTACAGCTTCTCTCTCTCTCTCTCTCTCTCTCTCTCTCTCTCTCTCTCTCTCTCTCTCTCCATACGCACATTCTCTATCACTTACTAACAAACAGTCCCTCACTCCAATGAACACATACACACACACATACACTATAACACACTAACATACCCTCTCTCTCTCTCTATCTAATACACACACACAACCACCCAGTCACATATACACACACACACACACTACCAACAACATACATACATACCCATCAACAAACCCCTCACTTTCTCTGATTCACACACACACAACCACCACAAGGTCTGTGCAGTCTATGTATTTATGTAACTCTCTCTCTCTCTCTCTCTCTCTCTCTCTCTCTCTCTCTCTCTCTCTCTCTCTCTCTCTCTCTCTCTAGCGTACTAGCGTACTCTCAAAAGAACAAGTTGACGATATGCAACACAATCTAGATAAATTGTCATGTTGGGCCCAAATTTGGCAAATGAGTTTCAATGCGGATAAATGTAAAGTACTACATATCGGATACCTAAATGAGAAAGCAAACTATTCGATGAATGGCACTCAGCTTAAGAATGTAAACAGAGAAACCGATCTGGGAGTAACAATATCGAGTAACCTAAAACCGAGTCAACAATGTTCAGAAGTTGTTAAGAAGGCAAACAAAATAATTGGCTTTATAGGCAGGTCATTTGAGCATAAATCCAAAGAAGTTATCCTAACCCTTTACAATTCCTTAGTCCGCCCTCTTCTGGAATACTGCGTTCAATCCTGGTGCCCTTATTACCAAAAAGATATAAACAAGCTAGAACGAGTTCAACGTAGAGTTACCAAAATGATACCTAGCCTAAAGAACAAACCATACGAAGAGCGTCTTAGAGAATTAAATCTATTTCCTTTAACCCAGCGCAGATTAAGAGGTGACTTAATTCAAGTGTTCAAAATCATCAAAGGCATCAACAATATGAACTCTAGTAAGTACTTCACTATCGACCAATCTAATTACACGCGGGGAAACGGTTGCAAAATTATTGGTAAATCTTTTAACTCACACGAATCTAAGAATTTCTTCTTCAATCGAGTTGTCAACTTGTGGAATGGGCTTCCCCGAAACGTTATAGACTGCATCACCGTTGATTCATTTAAACTCCGCCTAGACAAATATCTCGCATCAAACCCGCGACTGACTGCGTTTGTAAATGAATAACTTTATTTTATCCCCCCCTCAGTTACTAACCCATCTGTCCCCTACTAACTTCCTAATCCTGCCACGGACATTAGTTCCAGGGCAGTAATTCCCTTTCCAATGTTCCCTTACCCACTCTAAACCACTGTTTGGACACTTGATCCTCAGTGTTTTGGAGGACAAGCAACCTAGAAGGGTCACTAGATCTGTTGTTGCTTGATTTCCTTTGTACTCCTTTGTACTCTCTCTCTCTCTCTCTCTCTCTCTCTCTCTCTCTCTCTCTCTCTCTCTCTCTCTCTCTCTCTGTATGCCCAGGATGGAGTACATCTCTCTCGACTAGGAGTTTCGACCTTAGCCAGCTCACTCGACAAGTTTGTTGCGGGGTTTTGTTAATAAACCATAGGTGTGTAAGTAAAATAGAATCCCAGCCACATGAAATTGATAGTAATAACGAACATTCTGATAGCGTAGCTTTTCGGTCTAGGTCCAGTAGTTCAACAGGTAAAAATAAATTAGTTAAAAACAATAGAAAAATAGTTGCAAATACAAGTAATAGTTTGAGGGTTTATTATACAAATTGCAGGAGTTTATGTAACAAAATGAACGAACTTAGAGCACTGGTTAGCAAAGAAAATATAGACATAATAGCGCTAACTGAAACATGGATTAATACAGAAACCAGGCATTTTTTAGCAGAGTTTGATATACCGGGATATAGTTTGTTTAAATATGACCGAACAAGTAGGGGCGGCGGTATAGCAGTGTTTGTCAGGAGTTCATTAAAAAGCTGTACTAAATCAGGTATTAGAGTAAATAATGAAAATGAAAGTGTTTGGGTAGAAGTTAACGAAGGTAGTGAGACTTTAGTTATTGGAGTTATGTATAGACCGCCAAATATGAGTAGAAATGACGGAACATCATTATGGGAGGAAATTAAAATAGCATCAAGGCTTAGCAACGTGTGCATTATGGGGGATTTTAATTTCCCTAATATAGATTGGCAGCAACAAATAGGCGACTCTGATTCAAAGGAGTTTATTGAGGTAGTACAAGATAGTTTTTTATCTCAATTCATAGATACGCCGACTAGAGGTGATAATATTCTCGATTTAGTTTTCAGTAACAATGAATATATGATAAATAGTGTAGAAATCGGGGACCACCTAGGAAATAGTGATCACAATTCTGTGTATTTTAATATTCAATGGAAAGGTAATATCAGAGAGAATACAACATTAATACCTGACTTGAGAAAAGCCAATTATGGTGGGTTAAGAGAAGCCCTGTTAGCGGACCCTATGGTCAAAAAATTAAGTCGATCCAGGTGTCCAAATGAGTGTATCCTTTCTCAGGCACCTGTCATCTTAAGTCAGGAAGAGACGTCAAACTTGGTAGATACATACGATAATTTTATCAAGTCAGTATTCAATGCGCAAAATAAATATATCCCCAAAAGAAAATTAGATCAACACAGAACCAACCCAAATGGATGAATAATAGACTATTAGATCTTCTAGGAAGAAAGAGAGGAATATATAGAAAAATTTAAAAAGGCGAAATTCACCTACTTGCTTACTATCAGAATCTATCACGACAGGTAAACAAGGATATTAGTAAAGAAAAAAGAAATTATGAAATTAAGGTTGCCAATGACTCAAAAAATAATCCTAAAGCTTTTTACCAACTATATAAATCCAAGGTTAGAGATGTAATTGGTCCCCTTAAAACTTCGATAGGAGAAATTACAGAAAATGATTTAGAAATGTGCAGTACATTAAATAGTCAATTTCTTTCCGTTTTCACTAATGAAAATTTGGCACAGTTTCCAGAAGTCCGTAAGGTATACAGCGATAGTATAGATAATAGGTTAAGTACGGTTACTATAAGTAGAAATGATGTGCTTAAGGAAATTGACAGACTGAAACCTCATACATCGCCTGGTCCTGATGAGGTATATGCTAGAGTATTAACAGAATGCAGAGATGAGTTAAGTTACCCTTTAACATAAGAACATAAGAAAATGGGAGTCTGCAGAAAGCCGCTTGGCCTAAGCAAGGCAGATCCCTGTCTAAGCAAGGCAGATCCCTGTCCCACACAACCCCAATTACAAAGCCCAATTATAGGCTTAACACTCTAATACCCTGAGGATCATCTTACCAAAACGGTTAGAGATTAACGCAGGATTACGGGGGTCTGCAGAGCGCTGATTGGCCCAACCCTGCTGATCCCCCTTCACACCCAACCCTTCTCGTCCATATGCTTATCCAATTTTATCTTAAAGCTCCCTATCGTTTTTAATCCCACTATAGCACTTGGTAGTCCATTCCACCCATCTACAACTCTGTTACCAAACCAATATTTGCCTATATCTTTTCTGAAACGAAATTTATCTATTTGGAAACCATTGGTACGAGTTCTTTCGCTATCACTGAGCTTTAGTACATTTGTCATGTCCCCTTTGTTAATCCCACTAACCCCACTTGAAACACCTCTATCATATCCCCTCTAACTCTGCGTCTTTCTAACGAATGTAAGCCTAATTTCTTCAACCTTTCTTTATACGGAAGATTTCTAATATTATGGATAATTTTTGTCATTCTACGTTGTACTCTCTCCAATGAATCTATTTCCATTCTGTAATAAGGACACCAAAATTGAACCGCATAATCCATATGGGGTCTCACTAATGACAAGTAAAGTTTTAAGATAACATCAGCAGTTCTGTTACTCACACTCCTTGAGATGAACCCGAGAATCCTGTTTGCCTTGTTTCGAACGCTTATACACTGTTGTCTAGGCTTCAAATCATTGCTAACAAACACACCTAGATCTTTCTCGCAGTCTGAATTTTCTAATTCTAAATTAGCTAGTTTATATTTAACATTTGTTTGCATCTTCCCTATCTTTAATACCTTGCATTTGTCAATGTTAAACTTCATCTGCCAATTTACTGACCATTCATGTAAGGTATCTAGATCCCTTTGGAGGCACTCTATATCGCTATCTGAATCAATTGATCTCCCTATTTTAGTATCGTCTGCGAGTGTATAAGCGTTCGAAACAAGGCAAACAGGATTCTCGGGTTCATCTCAAGGAGTGTGAGTAACAGAACTGCTGATGTTATCTTAAAACTTTACTTGTCATTAGTGAGACCCCATATGGATTATGCTGTCCAATTTTGGTGTCCTTATTACAGAATGGACATAGATTCATTGGAGAGAGTACAGCGTAGAATGACAAAAATGATCCATAATATTAGAAATCTTTCGTATGAAGAAAGGTTGAAGAAATTAGGTTTACATTCGTTAGAGAGACGCAGAGTTAGAGGGGATATGATAGAGGTGTTCAAGTGGGTTAGTGGGATTTACAAAGGGGATATGACAAATGTACTAAAGCTCAGTGATAGCGAAAGAACTCGTACCAATGGTTTCAAATTAGATAAATTTCGTTTCAGAAAAGATATAGGCAAGTATTGGTTTGGTAACAGAGTTGTAGATGGGTGGAATGGACTACCAAGTGCTATAGTGGGATCTAAAACTGTAGGGAGCTTTAAGATAAAATTGGATAAGCATATGGACGAGAAGGGTTGGGTGTGAAGGGGGATCAGCCGGGTTGGGCCAATCAGCGCTCTGCAGACCCCCATAATCCTGCGTTAATCTCTAACCGTTTTGGTAAGATGATCCTCAGGGTATTAGAGTGTGAAGCCTATAATTGGGCTTTGTAATTGAATTGGGGTTGTGTGGGACAGGGATCTGCCTTGCTTAGGCCAATCGGCTTTCTGCAGACTCCCATTTTCTTATGTTCTTATGTTCTCTCTCTCTCTCATAGATTATAGCAGCAACCATAGTTCATCCTAGACTTTATAATTGTCGTTCGTGTTGTGTAAGGGATAGTCAACGCTCGAATTTTGATTAGTGGGGATGCCCGGGTGGTCTCGCTCTCTCTCTCTCTGTATGTGTAAGAGTACGTGTGTGTGTGTTTGTAAGTGTATGTGTGTGAGAGAAAGAATGAGTGAGTGTAAGGAGTGTGTGTGAGAGAGAGAGAGAGAGTGTGTGTGTGTGTGTGTGGGTAGGCTAAGTGTACAACCATCTATAAACAACACTCGTCCTCCCAGATGGCCTAATTGTCGTCCTGTTTACAAATTCCCCAGTCAGTGTGTGTGTATGAGAGAGATAGAGAGACAACGTGTGTATGAGTGCGTGTGTATGTGTGTAGTCCTCCCAGATGGCCCTAATTGTCTACCTGTTTACACCTTTCCCAGCTAGTGTGTGTGTTTGTTTATTTATCAGGCCACACTAGGTTTCACAAGAATATCCTTAGACCAGGGTGTCTAAGGAAAGTCCATTTTTTCTAGTCTTTATGATTGTATATGTAAATATCCTCTACTGTACCAGCGACGTCTTTTTAATTATATTCTAGCTATATTAGAAGATTGTATACAGCTTAGGAAGGACCTGTGGTATTAAAAGAGGTTGTTGTTGTTGTTTTTATTGTTGTTGTTCCCCAAGCTGCCTGGCCGAAAAGCCCCAAGGCCCCGAGCAAGGCCAAGGCCATAACCGAGCACCCCTACAGAACCCTCCCTGCCGACCACAATAAAGCCTGGGTGACCGAAGCCACTCCATGGCGGGGAGCTGAGGAGGGTGCGGAAACGCCCGGGAAACCAAAGCCCCACCCAGGGCCCTGTGCCCCTCAGCAATTATGAAGAGAAAGTTGAGGGGCAAAGGAAAAATGTGACGCTTTGGCTTCCAATCTTGGTAGATTGGGAGGTCAATTCCACGGAAGACGCCGTCACTTGAGATCTAGAAAATATCTAAGTAAAAGGAACAGTAAGAGTAGGCTATGGGTATGGCAAAGATCGCTCAGTTCTCACTCTGATAGACCAGCCCATCACCACTATTTAACTAGGTTAAGTGAGATAGTTAGAAGCCTGTTCATTGCTGGAGGCCCTTTTTAAAACTTCATAAACTCGTTTAATAGTAGCCAGCATAAAGTTAAAAGGACGTTACCGGTTTTGTAAGGGATATAGAATTATGGTTTATAGTTTAAATTATGTCTTGGGAAGTGATTAAATGGCTAAAACAAAGCATATTAATGTTCTTGTATTCCTTCTCACAATCATTCAAGTCTTCAAACAAAATTGCTCCGGTTTGACACCCTGTCTAAGACTTAGCACTATCTGGTCCGACGTCTTGGGAGTTATTATGATGGGAGAGAGGTATTATGACCAGGATTCGAACTCATACCCACTCAGGTATGATTGGGAGAGTTAGGCACCGTATCCATTCGACCATGAGCGGATAAGCTTATAAATGGTCCAGTGCATGGTATGGTCCAGTGGTTACGGTCCCCAACTCTTCCAAAAATACCTGGAGTGAGTGGTTTCGAATCCTGGTCATGATAGCCTACCTTCTCTCCCAACCTTTCCGACATTATCGTTAGGTTCTATAATTTGTTGTGCAATAAATATTGAGGATTTGGCTTCTTATTGCCATTTTCGACCAATGTATTTTAGTTTGTCCCCTAGGCTAACTAAAACGGCTTACCAGACTTCCTTCAAACTAAAGAATGTCTACCCAGGGAGAGAGAGAGAGAGAGAGAGAGACTGCCCTGAGTGGAGGATACCTTGGGGAAGTCCCACGTGATTTAAAAAAAAAAAAATTTGGACCCACTTATCCCTCATTCTTAGCCCTGTTAGGACGTTCACCCCATTAGTTTGGTGATTTTAAAACCTTTCGCCCCGTTTAAGTTGATTTTAAGACCTGTCTTGCAATATACAGTACGTGTCGATTTTTCCCTGGCGAGCGATAGTGAGTGTAATTTATGAGTAAGTAATTTACTTCGGCCGGGACATTTATCTACCGAAAAAATTACACATTTTACTCGAAATGTTTTGGGGATGTTTTTTAAAGCTTCATGGAGGTCTAGGGAACACACTAAAAACCTCCCCTTAAAGTTGAGAACTATATATACCCTGTTCCAAATAGGTAGGCCAGAAATCGTGAACCCTAACCTCTGTAACTCCAAAAGGGCTAGAGCAAATGAGTGGTACATTTCTATACCTATTCCCTGGCTGACCCTTCCCAAATGTTGGAAATATTAGCTTGATTGTTCTATATGTTTGTGAGTTATGAAGGTTAATGATCAAGAGTTTTAGCCTACCTATTTGGAAAAGGGTATACTTGGTGTGGAACGAAATGTGGCCTGTGATCTTGACGGAGAGACCTCCAGGAGTGGAGCCAGAGGGTGAGGGCAGCTACGGGCCGTGAAGACGTATGTGTGTGTATGAGAGTGTATGTGTGTCTTATTAATATAATGTGTGTGTGTGTGTGTGTGTCTGTCTGTGTGTGTGTGTTTGTGTGTACGTATGTATGTGTGTGTGTGTGTGTGTGTACTGTATCTTATGATGTGAGTGTGTGCGTTAATGCGTGTAAATCATCCCAAATCTCCAGATGTGAGTTTGACAGTAGATCAGAAACAGAATGAACCTTACTTAATATGAAGCGAAGACATGGGAAGGAACGGTATCTGGGAAAGGTTGGGCATATTATTAATTAACAAAAAAGGTGGGCTGATCGCAGGTAGGTTGGCTGTCTGTGTGTATTCGTCAGGTTGTGTATGGTTGGGTGGAGAGAGAGAGAGAGGGAGTGTGTGTGAATAAGAGAGTGAGAGTGTGGGTGGGAGAGGGGGGGGGAGAGTGAGAGTGAGGGAGAGACAGAGAGAGAGTGTGTGTGAGAGAGAGTAATAGAGAGTGTGTGTGTGTTGGAGAGAGAGAGAGAGAGAGAGAGAGAGAGAGAGAGAGAGAGTAATAGAGAGAGAGAGAGAGAGAGAGAGAGAGAGAGAGAGAGAGAGAGAGAGAGAGAGAGAGAGATACAAGGAGATACAAGGAATCATTAGTATCTCAGAGACCTTGCGGTCCATTCCGAGATACTTGAAGTGGAAGTAGAGAGACTGTTGAGTGCACTACACTCATTACAGAGTGTGAAAAATACTATCTACTCTCTTCATGAACTGCTCTACTGAAGAACTGTTTACAACTTCGGAGGGAAGTTTGTTCCAGGTAGAACAGATCTTATAAGTATGTGAAAAAGTGTCCATAAATACTAGTGCTGAACCTTTTCAATTATAATTTCCAGCCATGGTTGTGTTGTATTCATATTGAGGCTCAACATTTTGCTATAATCCACATTGTCGAACCCTTTAAGTATATTCAAAACTTCATTGAGCTGACCTCGTAGTCTGCGTGTCTCCAATGGGAAGAGATCTAGAGCTCTCAACCGGTCCTCACAGCTCATTCTTCTAAGTGATGGAATAAGCTTTGTATAGAGAGAGAGAGAGAGAGTGAAAAGAGAGAGAGAGAGAGAGAGAGAGGGTGGTGGTGGAGAGGGAGAGTTACATAGAGTTACCCAGATACTTAAAAAACAAAGACCTTCCCACTAGGTGGTCCGGTCTTATTACTACTAGAGACAGGGACAACTGCCATACCCATAGCTCACTGTGACTGTTCCTATTACTTGTATATTTTCTAGATCTGACGTGGCGGCATCTCTTCCGTTGGTTGACCTCTCTACTGCTAACCTAGAGGTTGGCAGACTCAGAGCCAAAGCGTCACATTTTTCCTTTGCCCCTCAACTTTCCCTTCATAATTGGTAAGGGGCACAGGGCCTTGTGTGGGGCTTCGGTGTCCTGGGCGTTTCCTCACCCTCCTCAGCCCCTCGCCTGGGAGCGGCTTCGGTCACCTAGGCAGTCTTAGTGGTAAAGAAGGGATGGTTCTGTGATGGCGATTAGTTATGACCTTGGCTTTGCTCGGGACCTTGGGGCTGTTCCGTCAGACAGCTTGGGAAACAAAAGCAACAATAGTTCATAGTAGAAGAATAGGACAACAAAGTAGAAGGCTCCCTTCCCGCCCTTCGAACTCGATGGCTAAAATGCCGTACCGGAAATAGAATGAAGTGTAATCTTATTGGTCAGGAAATGCCCACAGGAGAGTTTATATAATATTTATTATATAGAATAAAACAATAATTAGTCTCAGAGAGAGAGAGAGAGAGAGTGTGAGTGAGAGTGAGTAAGACCGTGAGAGAGAGACTATAATGATATGGACGGTCATATTAGAGATAGAAAGCCAGTTGATGAATGTTTTGGAATGTTCCACCTGGTTGATGAGAGAGAGAGAGAGTATAATGATATGGACGGTCACATTAGAGATAGAAAGCCAGTTGATGAATGTTTGGAATGTTACACCTGGTTGATGAGAGAGAGAGAGAGTATAATTATATGGACGGTCACATTAGAGATAGAAAGCCAGTTGATGAATGTTTGGAATGTTACACCTGGTTGATGAGAGAGAGAGAGAGTATAATTATATGGACGGTCACATTAGAGATAGAAAGCCAGTTGATGAATATTTGGAATGTTCCACCTGGTTGATGAGAGAGAGAGAGTATAATTATATGGACGGTCACATTAGAGATAGAAAGCCAGTTGATGAATGTTTGGAATATTACACCTGGTTCATGAGAGAGAGAGAGAGTATAATTATATGGACGGTCACATTAGAGATAGAAAGCCAGTTGATGAATATTTGGAATGTTCCACCTGGTTGATGAGAGAGAGAGAGAGAGTATAATTATATGGACGGTCACATTAGAGATAGAAAGCCAGTTGATGAATGTTTGGAATGTTCCACCTGGTTGATGAGAGAGAGAGAGAGAGTATAATTATATGGACGGTCATATTAGAGATAGAAAGCCAGTTGATGAATGTTTGGAATGTTCCACCTGGTTGATGAGAGAGAGAGTGAGAGAGTATAATTATATGGACGGTCATATTAGAGATAGAAAGCCAGTTGATGAATGTTTGGAATGTTCCACCTGGTTGATGAGAGAGAGAGAGAGAGAGAGAGAGTATAATTATATGGACGGTCATATTAGAGATAGAAAGCCAGTTGATGAATGTTTGGAATGTTCCACCTGGTTGATGAGAGACAGAGAGTATAATTATATGGACGGTCACATTAGAGATAGAAAGCCAGTTGATGAATGTTTGGAATGTTCCACCTGGTTGAAGAAACAAGGTTCAGTTGACGAGAGAGAGAGAGAGAGAGAGAGAGTATAATTATATGGACGGTCATATTAGAGATAGAAAACCAGTTGATGAATGTTTGGAATGTTCCACCTGGTTGATGAGAGAGAGAGAGAGAGAGAGTATAATTATATGGACGGTCATATTAGAGATAGAAAGCCAGTTGATGAATGTTTGGAATGTTCCACCTGGTTGATGAGAGAGAGAGAGAGAGAGAGAGAGTATAATTATATGGACGGTCATATTAGAGATAGAAAGCCAGTTGATGAATGTTTGGAATGTTCCACCTGGTTGATGAGAGAGAGAGAGTATAATGATATGGACGGTCACATTAGAGATAGAAAGCCAGTTGATGAATGTTTGGAATGTTCCACCTGGTTGATGAGAGAGAGAGAGAGAGTATAATTATATGGACGGTCACATTAGAGATAGAAAGCCAGTTGATGAATGTTTGGAATGTTCCACCTGGTTGATGAGAGAGAGAGAGAGTATAATTATATGGACGGTCACATTAGAGATAGAATGCCAGTTGATGAATATTTGGAATGTTCCACCTGGTTGATGAGAGAGAGAGAGAGTATAATTATATGGACGGTCACATTAGAGATAGAAAGCCAGTTGATGAATGTTTGGAATGTTACACCTGGTTGATGAGAGAGAGAGAGAGTATAATTATATGGACGGTCACATTAGAGATAGAAAGCCAGTTGATGAATATTTGGAATGTTCCACCTGGTTGATGAGAGAGAGAGAGAGTATAATTATATGGACGGTCACATTAGAGATAGAAAGCCAGTTGATGAATGTTTGGAATGTTCCACCTGGTTGATGAGAGAGAGAGAGTATAATTATATGGACGGTCTTATTAGAGATAGAAAGCCAGTTGATGAATGTTTGGAATGTTCCACCTGGTTGATGAGAGAGAGAGAGAGAGAGTGAGAGAGTATAATTATATGGACGGTCATATTAGAGATAGAAAGCCAGTTGATGAATGTTTGGAATGTTCCACCTGGTTGATGAGAGAGAGAGAGAGTATAATTATATGGACGGTCATATTAGAGATAGAAAGCCAGTTGATGAATGTTTGGAATGTTCCACCTGGTTGATGAGAGAGAGAGAGAGTATAATGATATGGACGGTCACATTAGAGATAGAAAGCCAGTTGATGAATGTTTGGAATGTTCCACCTGGTTGATGAGAGACAGAGAGTATAATTATATGGACGGTCACATTAGAGATAGAAAGCCAGTTGATGAATGTTTGGAATGTTCCACCTGGTTGATGAGAGAGAGAGAGAGTATAATTATATGGACGGTCATATTAGAGATAGAAAGCCAGTTGATGAATGTTTGGAATGTTCCACCTGGTTGATGAGAGAGAGAGAGAGAGAGAGAGTATAATTATATGGACGGTCATATTAGAGATAGAAAGCCAGTTGATGAATGTTTGGAATGTTCCACCTGGTTGATGAGAGTGAGAGAGAGTATAATTATATGGACGGTCATATTAGAGATAGAAAGCCAGTTGATGAATGTTTGGAATGTTCCACCTGGTTGATGAGAGAGAGAGAGAGTATAATTATATGGACGGTCACATTAGAGATAGAAAGCCAGTTGATGAATGTTTGGAATGTTCCACCTGGTTGATGAGAGAGAGAGAGAGTATAATTATATGGACGGTCACATTAGAGATAGAAAGCCAGTTGATGAATGTTTGGAATGTTCCACCTGGTTGATGAGAGAGAGAGAGAGAGAGAGTGAGAGAGTATAATTATATGGACGGTCATATTAGAGATAGAAAACCAGTTGATGAATGTTTGGAATGTTCCACCTGGTTGATGAGAGAGAGAGAGAGAGAGAGTATAATTATATGGACGGTCATATTAGAGATAGAAAGCCAGTTGATGAATGTTTGGAATGTTCCACCTGGTTGATGAGAGAGAGAGAGAGAGAGAGAGAGAGAGAGTATAATTATATGGACGGTCATATTAGAGATAGAAAGCCAGTTGACGAATGTTTGGAATGTTCCACCTGGTTGATGAGAGAGAGAGAGAGAGAGAGAGAGAGAGAGAGAGAGAGTATAATTATATGGACGGTCATATTAGAGATAGAAAGCCAGTTGATGAATGTTTGGAATGTTCCACCTGGTTGATGAGAGAGAGAGAGAGTATAATTATATGGACGGTCACATTAGAGATAGAAAGCCAGTTGATGAATGTTTGGAATGTTACACCTGGTTGATGAGAGAGAGAGAGAGAGTATATTATATGGACGGTCACATTAGAGATAGAAAGCCAGTTGATGAATGTTTGGAATGTTACACCTGGTTGATGAGAGAGAGAGAGTATAATTATATGGACGGTCACATTAGAGATAGAAAGCCAGTTGATGAATGTTTGGAATGTTACACCTGGTTGATGAGAGGGAGAGAGAGAGTAATAATTATGGACGGTCATATTAGAGATAGAAAGCCAGTTGATGAATGTTTGGAATGTTCCACCTGGTTGATGAGAGAGAGAGAGAGTATAATTATATGGACGGTCACATTAGAGATAGAAAGCCAGTTGATGAATGTTTGGAATGTTACACCTGGTTGATGAGAGGGAGAGAGAGAGTATAATTATATGGACGGTCACATTAGAGATAGAAAGCCAGTTGATGAATGTTTGGAATGTTCCACCTGGATGAAGAAACAAGGTTCAGTTGACGAGAGAGAGAGAGAGAGAGTGAGAGTGAGTAAGAGCGTGAGAGAGAGTGAAAATGAGTGAGAGAGAGAGAGATATTTGCACATATTTACATATATACATTGGCCACACAGATCATACGATTCCTGCGAGCTGGTCACGACTTATTCCTAGTAGAGATAGCAACCCTAACAGTAAGAGAAAGTGGAAGGAAAGAATAGCAAAGATGAAGGCTCTCTCCGGAGTGAAGAAAGAAAGGGAGAGAGAGAGAGAGAGAGCGAGTGAGTGAGTGAGTTAGAGCGAGTAGGCCTATAAGCAGAACAAATGTACAGTTGATGAAGGAAGTTACGGCCACACACCTACACGGCCACAACCAAAAATGGCCACAGTCTGAAATGGCAAAGGTAAGGGGAGAAAAGGGGAAGAAACTAAAGAAACCGGGAAGAAAGCAAAGAGAAAAGGAAGATGACTTAGAAAACGGGAAGAAAACAAAGAAAACAGGAAGAAGGCATAACAAACGGGAAGAAAACAAAGAAAACAGGAAGAAGGCATAACAAACGGGAAGAAAACAAAGAAAACAGGAAGAAGGCATAATAAACGGGAAGAAAACAAAGAAAACAGGAAGAAGGCATAACAAACGGGAAGAGAACAAAGCAAAACTAATTGGGGAGAAAGCAAAGGGAAAGGGAAGAATGCAAAGGGAAAGGGAAGAATGCAAAGGGAAAGGGAAGAATGCAAAGGGAAAGGGAAGAATGCAAAGGGAAAGGGAAGAATGCAAAGGAGAAAGGGAATGCAAAGGGAAATGGAAGAAAGCAAAGGGAAAGGAAGAATGCAAAGGGAAAGGGAAGAATGCAAAAAGGGAAAGGAAGAATGCAAAGGGAAAGGGAAGCAAAGGGAAAGGAAGAATGCAAAGGGAAAGGGAAGAATGCAAAGGGAAAGGGAAGAATGCAAAGGGAAAGGGAAGAATGCAAAGGGAAAGGGAAGAAAGCAAAGGGAAAGGAAGAATGCAAAGGGAAAGGGAAGAATGCAAAGGGAAAGGGAAGAAAGCAAAGGGAAAGGAAGAATGCAAAGGGAAAGGGAAGAATGCAAAGGGAAAGGGAAGAATGCAAAGGGAAAGGGAAGAATGCATAATGAAAGGTAAGAAAGCAAAGGGAAAGGAAGAATGCAAAGGGAAAGGGAATAATGCAAAGGGTAAAGGAAGAAACCAAAGGGGAAGGGAAGAATGCAAAGGGAAAGGGAAGAAAGCAAAGGGAAAGGGAAGAATGCAAAGGGAAAGGGAAAGAATGCAAAGGGAAAGGGAAGAAAGCAAAGGGAAAGGGAAGAAAGCAAAGGGAAAGGGAAGAATGCAAAGGGAAAGGGAAGAATGCAAAGGGAAAGGGAAGAAAGCAAAGGGAAAGGGAAGAATGCAAAGGGAAAGGGAAGAATGCAAAGGGAAAGGGAAGAATGCAAAGGGAAAGGGAAGAATGCAAAGGGAAAGGGAAGAATGCAAAGGGAAAGGGAAGAATGCAAAGGGAAAGGGAAGAAAGCAAAGGGAAAGGAAGAATGCAAAGGGAAAGGGAAGAATGCAAAGGGAAAGGGAAGAATGCAAAGGGAAAGGGAAGAATGCAAAGGGAAAGGGAAGAAATGCAAAGGGAAAGGGAAGAATGCAAAGGGAAAGGGAAGAATGCAAAGGGAAAGGGAAGAATGCAAAGGGAAAGGGAAGAATGCAAAGGGAAAGGGAAGAAAGCAAAGGGAAAGGGAAGAATGCAAAGGGAAAGGGAAGAATGCAAAGGGAAAGGGAAGAATGCAAAGGGAAAGGGAAGAATGCAAAAGGGAAAGGGAAGAATGCAAAGGGAAAGGGAAGAATGCAAAGGGAAAGGGAATAATGCCAAGGGAAAGGGAAGAATGCAAAGGGAAAGGGAAGAATGAAAGGGAAAGGGAAGAATGCAAAGGGAAAGGGAAGAATGCAAAGGGAAAGGGAAGAATGCAAAGGGAAAGGGAAGAATGCAAAGGGAAAGGGAAGAATGCAAAGGGAAAGGGAAGAATGCAAAGGGAAAGGGAAGAAAGCAAAGGGAAAGGGAAGAATGCAAAGGGAAAGGGAAGAAAGCAAAGGGAAAGGGAAGAATGCAAAGGGAAAGGGAAGAATGCAAAGGGAAAGGGAAGAAAGCAAAGGGAAAGGGAAGAATGCAAAGGGAAAGGGAAGAATGCAAAGGGAAAGGGAAGAATGCAAAGGGAAAGGGAAGAAAGCAAAGGGAAAGGGGAGAAAGCAAAGGGAAAGGGAAGAATGCAAAGGGAAAGGAAGAATGCAAAGGGAAAGGGAAGAATGCAAAGGGAAAGGGAAGAATGCAAAGGGAAAGGGAAGAATGCAAAGGGAAAGGGAAGAATGCAAAGGGAAAGGGAAGAATGCAAAGGGAAAGGGAAGAATGCAAAGGGAAAGGGAAGAATGCAAAGGGAAAGGGAAGAAAGCAAAGGGAAAGGGAAGAATGCAAAGGGAAAGGGAAGAAAGCAAAGGGAAAGGGAAGAATGCAAAGGGAAAGGGAAGAAAGCAAAGGGAAAGGGAAGAATGCAAAGGGAAAGGGAAGAATGCAAAGGGAAAGGGAAAGTAAACAAAGTAAACGGGACGAAAGGAAGAGCAAAGAGAGGGTAAACTAAAGAGGAAGGAACACTGTTTACAATGGGAGGGAGGGACAGACGGGTGGGGATTTGGTTACACTCACTAACATACACACACGCACGTTCGTCCACATACAAACGTAGGGTCAAGCACACACACACACACACACAGCCCGTAGCCTAGTAGGTAGAGCTCTCGTCTCACACACGAGGGGTCGGGGGTTCAATCCCCGGCCGGGCGGAGACAAATTGGGCTTGTCTCCTTTCATGTGTTAGCCTCAGTTCACCTAGCTGTAAATAGGTACCTGGAATAAGTGGACGACGTTGTGACGTCCCATCTGGGGTTGGCAAAAATGGTACAAGGCGAGATGGGTATCATATGGTTCACCTAAGCTGATGGCTACCTAAGCCTTCGGGCGAGACGGTACCGTCTATAGTGAGAATGGTACCATACAGATCCACCCTAAGCCTTCGTTTCCAATGTCGCCAATTGGCTAAAATACAGACTACACACACATCCACAGCCATTCCAACAGTACATAAAACACTTAACAGGCATTTCACGCAATACATTCCCAGTTAAGGAGGCGGGATAATAATGAGCTTAGCTCGCATTGCGTGGATTCCCCTTGACGAACAAGTAACTGAGTAACTGAGTAACACACACAGATATACAATATCGTTTTGTAGGGTATAATTATAATGTAGGAAATTATATTAATTATTTACTTTTCAGAGATATACTTCCATAATTGGAAATAGGTGAGGTCCACGAATGTCTATGAGAGACTGTACTTATAATTGACATAGACGATAATAACGAAACAATAAGAAACACGTGGATGAATACGGTAAGTTACGAAAAACAAGAGAACAATAACGAAACAATACGGAAAACGGAAAACCAACACAACGACAACGGAACAACATAAAACACATGGATGAATACGGTCAATTATGAAAACCAACACAACGACAACGAAACCATATAAAACACATGGGTGAATACGGTCAATTATGAAAACCAACACAACGACAACGAAACAACATAAAACACATGGATGAATACGGTAAGTTATGAAAACCAACACAACGACAACGAAACAAAAAGAAAAACGTGGATGAATACTGTAGTATAAAGAAAATAACATATCAAAACACTAAAAACACATGCGAATGAATGTTAACTTTTGAAAAGCAAGACAATAATAACGAAACACTAAGGAACACTCATGGATGACTGTAGTAATTATATTAAGTACTATCAACTTCAAAAGTTCGTTTCGCTAATCCGAAACACCTGAGGATCGAGAAAAAAACCGAAACATTATTGCGTGTATATCATTGAAATAAACGAAGCATTATTGGGTGTAAATCATTGAAATAAACGAAGCATTATTGGGTGTATATCATTGAAATAAACGAAGCATTATTGGGTGTAAATCATTGAAATAAACGAAGCATTATTGGGTGTAAATCATTGAAATAAACGAAGCATTATTGGGTGCATATCATTGAAATAAACGAAGCATTATTGGGTGTAAATCATTGAAATACACGAAGCATTATTGGGTGTAAATCATTGAAATAAACGAAGCATTATTGGGTGTAAATCATTGAAATACACGAAGCATTATTGGGTGTAAATCATTGAAAAAAACGAAGCATTATTGGGTGTAAATCATTGAAATAAACGAAGCATTATTGGGTGTATACCATTGAAATAAACAAAGCATTATTGGGTGTAAATCATTGAAATACACGAAGCATTATTGGGTGTATATCATTGAAATAAACGAAGCATTATTGGGTGTAAATCATTGAAATAAACGAAGCATTATTGGGTGTATATCATTGAAATAAACGAAGCATTATTGGGTGTAAATCATTGAAATACACGAAGCATTATTGGGTGTATATCATTGAAATACACGAAGCATTATTGGGTGTATATCATTGAAATAAACGAAGCATTATTGAGTGTAAATCATTGAAGAAGAAAAAACGAAGCATTATTGGGTGTTTCGGATTCACTCAGTGGCTGTTTTGGGGGAACGAACTTTTGTCGTTGATAGTATATTTCCTTCTTAAATAACCATCAATATAACGCCATTACACTTAATCCTTCAATATCTTCTACTTAACCATAAATATAACGTCATTACACTTTATCCCTAAATCTCTTCAACGTAGTTATAATACTTTACACGTCCAATGAAGCGGCCCGTGTCCGTGTGGTGGTCAATGAAAGCCAACATGAAGCGGCCCGTGTCCGTGTGGTGGTCAATGAAAGCCAACATGAAGCGGCCCGTGTCCGTGTGGTGGTCAATGAAAGCCAACATGAAGCGGCCCGTGTCCGTGTGGTGGTCAATGAAAGCCAACATGAAGCGGCCCGTGTCCGTGTGGTGGTCAATGAAAGCCAACATGAAGCGGCCCGTGTCCGTGTGGTGGTCAATGAAAGCCAACATGAAGCGGCCCGTGTCCGTGTGGTGGTCAATGAAAGCCAACATGAAGCAAGGAGGGATTTGGGGGACCTGCTCACGTGTCCAAAATCCTCAGGAATAATCCCTCAATAAATCACTAATGCAACTTATCACTCCAATTCTTCCCGTTCATGTATCCTCTAATAAAATCCCTCAATAAATCACTAATGCAACTCATCACTCCAATTCTTCCGTTCACGTCTCCAAAATCCTCTGATAAAATCCTTCAATGAATCACTAATGCAACTTACCGCTCCAATTCTTCCGATCAAGTGTCCAAAATCCTCTGACAAAATCCTTTAATAAATCACTTGTGCAACTTATCACTCCAATTATTTCTGCTCATATATCCAAAATGCTCTGACAAAATCCTTAAGGGGAGACGAGTCGTTTTTCAGGTCCCCTTCCTCCCTCGTGTTTAGCCCTATTTGTTTTAAGATTATAAGAAATACGGCCGATTAGTTTGGCAATTTTAACACCTCTCGCCCCAATTCGTTGTCAATTTTAAGACCTTTCGTGCCATTTAGGTGTCAAATCTGTCCTGGCAAGCCTGAAATTTTAAGAGGAACTGGCCTTCGTCCGGGACATTTTTCTGCCGAAAAATGTACAAATTTATCTTGAAGACCCTGGGTGTTTTCCTAAGCTTAATGGAGGTCTAGCGAGAAAACTAAAAAATATAAGATTACATTAATAATTAATAAACCAAAACACAAAAAGGCCTATCACCCCTTCAATATATCACTAATACAACTCACCACGCCCATTGATCTTCCCAGGACACCACTGGTGCCTCGCCCGCACGCCCACACGGTCGAAGTTCACCTCATGGACGGTAGAAGCTCTTGCACAAAGTAAACAAAACATCGTTTGACCCCTTCTGTACTGCCGACGACATTTTAACTTTATTTTAGCTACTATTAGACGATTATATTCAGTTTTTAAAGGGCCTCCAGCAATCAAGAGGCATCGAACTATCTCACTTAACCCGTTTCAATACCACAGATCCTTCTTAAACTGTACAAAATAGTTTAAGTATAGCTAGAATCAAATGAAAAAGACTTCCTTATGCCACCGCGGCGTGACAGAGGAGAGAGCGAGACAGTAAACATCTCCGCTAGATGGTATATATTTGTCGAAAATCGCTAAAATAATGACACAATCTCTACAATATTGGTCTAGAAGATTCAAATTTACAGATTTTCGTAGAATTAATTCCGCTAGTTGTCAAAATTTGCCTCTAGATCAAAGTAAATACGTCTAGATCTAGCGGGGAAGTAGCTAAATGGGCAACACTAAGCGAGAGAGATAAACAGCTGATGATGGTCATTAATATGTCTAAATGATTACTCGAACTATTTAACCTCTCGGCTGCGCAGCCCCTGTAGTATACACCATACCCCTGAGCGTATGTATTTTGATTCATTCCTCACTAAAATTGTTAATTTACCATAAATATAATTAATACTTATCCATATGCGCCTATTTTACGTTTAATATGAAGATAGTAACATGTGACAACAATAAAACAAGTGGGAATAGTGTTTGGGGGCTGAAAAACACGAAATATTGCCGAGCGGTTCATTCATGGAGTTGACAGTGAGCGAGAGTACACCCTCCCTCCACGAGCTCTAAAGCGAGACTGGAGGTAGTGTGGGCTACTCTCTCTCTCTCTCTCCTCTAGAGTTCCAAAGGAAGCTAAGGATGAGCTCTCCAAACCACTGACATTACTATTCAATAAATCCTTGCAGTCTGGAACTATGCCTGATCAGTGGAAGCTAGCCAACGTAACACCGTTATTAAAAAAAGGCAGCAAATCCCTACCCAGTAACTATCGTCCAATTAGCTTAACCTCAGTTGTATGTAAAATGCTAGAAAAGGTCATAAGAGACAGGCTCGTAAATCACTTAGAGGAAAATAACATACTTAAAGATATTCAACACGGCTTTCGTAAAAAAAAATCCTGTTTAACAAACCTCTTAGACTTCTTCCATGATATCCTCAACCTCTACGATGACAGTAAAGCTGTAGATATTATATACCTTGATTTTCAAAAGGCCTTTGACAAAGTTCCCCACAAACGTTTACTGCTAAAACTAAAAGTGCATGGAATACAAGACGGTGTGTTGAAATGGATAAAAAATTGGCTCAGCGACAGAAAGCAAAGAGTAGTCATATACGGTAAGGCATCAAAATGGACCAATGTAAGTAGCGGGGTACCCCAGGGATCGGTACTAGGACCAATTCTCTTTCTAATTTACATCAACGACATAGATGAGGGTCTCACCTTTACAATATCAAAATTTGCTGACGATACAAAAATTGCAAATAGCGTACTCTCAAAAGAACAAGTTGATGATATGCAACACAATCTAGATAAATTGTCATGTTGGGCCCAAATTTGGCAAATGAGTTTCAATGCGGATAAATGTAAAGTACTACATATCGGATACCTAATTGAGAAAGCAAACTATTCGATGAATGGCACTCAGCTTAAGAATGTAAACAGAGAAACCGATCTGGGAGTAATAATATCAAGTAACCTAAAACCGAGTCAAAAATGTTCTGAAGTTGTTAAAAAGGCAAACAAAATAATTGGCTTTATAGGCAGGTCATTTGAGCATAAATCCAAAGAAGTTATCCTAACCCTTTACAATTCCTTAGTCCGCCCTCTTCTGGAATACTGCGTTCAATCCTGGTGCCCTTATTACCAAAAAGATATAAATAAGCTAGAACGAGTTCAACGTAGAGTTACCAAAATGATACCTGGCCGAAAGAACAAACCATACGAAGAGCGTCTTAGAGAATAAAATCTATTTCCTTTTACCCAGCGCAGATTAAGAGGTGACTTAATTCAGGTGTTCAAAATCACCAAAGGCATCGACAATGTGAACTCTAGTAAGTACTTCACTATCGACCAATCTAATTACACGCGGGGAAACGGTTGCAAAATTATTGGTAAATCTTTTAACTAACACGAATCTAAGAATTTCTTCTTCAATCGAGTTGTCAACTTGTGGAATGGGCTTCCCAGAGACGTTATAGACTGCAGCACCGTTGATTCATTTAGACTCCACCTGGACAAATATCTCGCATCAAACCCGCGACTGACTGCATTTGTAAATTAATAACTTTATTTTATCCCCCCCTCAGTTACTAACCCATCTGTCCCCTACTAACTTCCTAATCCTGCCACGGACATTAGTTCCAGGGCAGTAATTCCCTTTCCAATGTTCCCTTACCCACTCTAAACCACTGTTTGGACACTTGATCATCAGTGTTTTGGAGGACAAGCAGCCTAGAAGGGTCACTAGATCTGTTGTTGCTTGATTTCCTTTGTACTTCTTTATACTCCTCCCTCCACACCCTCCCTTTCCACCTTGGAACCGGGTTGGGAGTTTTGGCCCCATAAATAAACTGATAATCACAGGAATAAGAGAAAAATTGGTGATATTTGAAGGGGGGGGGGGGGGGGGACTTTGACACATGTGAAGGAGTGGTTGTTGGAGGTATGGAAGGGAATTATCTCACTAAAACGTATTTTTTTTTTTTGAGTGCCACCTTGGTGTTTTAATTGTTTTTTTTTTTAGGCCTAGGATCTTAAGAGTCTTCCCGCAGTCGCCCAGTAAAATCTCTTAAGAGTCTCCCCGTAGCTGCCGGGTTAATTAACTAATATTGGCCTTTATTAAAATCACCAAAGCAACTGCATTCTCCCCTCACAAATTGACCTAATGCATGAAATGGCACGAACAATTCCAATATCTCCATCAATCGAGTAATGACTAATATTTTAAAAGTGCCTGAGATACCGTGTTATATGTAAGATCCTGCCATGATAAAGACCCATAGAACACCCACCCCACAACAGCCAATATCATATACCTAAAGCACGTGTCTTGACCCTTACATCATATGGCTTCAGAGTGTAAACAAACTAGACAGGAGACGATACCTTTAACTTAATAACTCGTACTTTAAATATAAAAAATACGCCATAACTATATTCATTATGTGCAAGTAATGGACTTTGTAAGGTAGACGTTTAATTATTATTGCCTGAATAGGATATTAAGGGGTTAGTGCTTGGTTTCTGGTCTATATATTTACTTATTTATATATTTGTGAGTTTCCTCGCTAGACCTCCATCAAGCTTAGAAAAACACCCCCCAGACCCCTTACAAGATAAATTTATACATTGTTCGGTAGAAAAAAAATCCGGCCGAAGGCCGGTTTCTTCTAAAATTAGAGGCTCGCTATCGCTCGCCAGGATTTTTTTTGTCAAGAAATTGAGGCGAAAGGTATTAAAATCGCCAAACTAACGGAACGAATGTCTTAAAACCTAAAAACTAGTATGCTAAACATGAGAGAGAAGGGGGTCCTAGAAAAACGACCCATCTCTCCTTAAGGATTCTATGAATGGGTATTAGTACAAGAGTAGATCATACATCTGTCTACATGGTGTGGTTCATGTCTCTCCTCCCCCCCCCCCCCTCCCCCCTACACACCTTTGTTTCCGTTTCCCTTCCCCATCCCTTTTGAATGCTTGTGTGCTTGCCTTTTTATGGACAAACTGTTATATGTGTTCTTCTCCTGTCACCTCTTTTTCCTTTCTCGTGTATCTTGCTGGTCGTCCCTACCCCTTGTGGGAGTAAGGGATGGCTAATGACTGACTGACTGACACTCCCCCCTCCCTCCCTACCCCTTGTGGTAGTAAGGGATGGCTAATGACTGACTGACTGACACTCCCCCCTACCTCCCTACACCTTGTGGGAGTAAGGGATGGCTACTGACTGACTGTCTGACACTCCCCCCTCCCTCCCTACCCCTTGTGGGAGTAAGGGATGGCTACTGACTGACTGACTGACACTCCCCCCTCCCTCCCTACACCTTGTGGGAGTAAGGGATGGCTACTGACTGACTGACTGACACTCCCCCCTCCCTCCCTACACCTTGTGGGAGTAAGGGATGGCTACTGACTGACTGACTGACACTCCCCCCTCCCTCCCTACCCCTTGTGGGAGTAAGGGATGGCTAATGACTGACTGACTGACACTCCCCCCTCCCTCCCTACACCTTGTGGGAGTAAGGGATGGCTAATGACTGACTGACTGACACTCCCCCCTCCCTCGCTACGCCTTGCTAATGATTTAAATGCTAATCTGTCAAGAACCGCGAATTTGGATAAAGCTCCACCAACACGACCCAAATTCAAAACCGCCAGGGATAACGACCGAGGACCGATGTCAGCCATAAATGTAAATGTAGATCCGATCAGAACCAAAAATTTGATTAAAGAACGTTCTGCGAGTTCTAAAACCGCAACTTTAAAGGTTTTCTATGCAAACGCTCGTAGCATACGCAATAAATTTTCAGATTTAGAGGAACTAGTGTTTACTGAAAATTATGATGTGATTGGTATAACAGAATCTTGGCTCAATACAGTAGATAGAGACTTTTTAGCAGAGTATTCACTTCCCGGTTATGTAATGTTTGAGAAAAGCCGAATAAATAAAAATGGAGGTGGCGTTTTATTTTATATCAAAGAAAGTCTTAACCCGACCCTCTTGTCAAAACCTCAAATTGTGAACGTCGACACATCTTTTGTGCTAATAAAGAATAATAAAGGTACAAAAATAATACATTAATATACAGACCTCCAGCTCAATCAGTGCAAACTGACCGAGAAATTTATGAACAAATTGCAGATGTAAGTAACTCACTAGATACCGTATTTTTTGGCGACTTTAATTTACCTGTGACCAAGTGGGGCGATACTCTTACTTCACACTCCGGACATGACTTGTATACGAACTTGCAAGAGAGTTCGCTTTATCAATTTGTTCGAACACCGACCCGTGGTAATAACGTTCTTGACATTGTACTTGCAACAAAAGAAGAATTAATAGAGAATTTGAATGTTGGTGATGAATTCAGAAACAGCGACCATCGTACGATAACTTTCACTTTAAACTTTACTAGTAACGAACCAAATAGTAGCATCGAAAAAGTCCCTAATTTCAAGAAAGCAAACTTTCAGAAACTTAGAGCTATGTTTAAAGAAACTGACTGGAGCTTTTTAATTAACAATAACAACATAAATACATCTTGGAAGTTATTCGAAACCACTTACCTAAAAGCAGTGCAAGACTGCATACCATCGAAAATACGGCGTCCAGGCCATAATAATAAGCCCAAATGGTGGAATAAAGATATTTCAAACTGCCTGCTTGCTAAAAAATTTGCTAATGATAGATTAAAATCCTCACAAAATGACGAAGAACGGGTGAAATTTGTAGAGCTACGACGCAAAGCCAAAAAGTTAATTAAGCAAAGTAAAAAGACCCTAGAGTTACATATTGCGAATCAAAGTAAAACAAACCCGAAAGAATTCTATAGTTATATCAGAAAGAAAAAGTAGTTACTTCAACTGTTGGACCGTTAGTCGATGAAAATGGAGAATACACCAAAGACAAAGTACAAATGAGTAATGCCCTCAATACCTTCTTTGCATCAGTTTTTACAACAGAAGACCTCAGTGATATCCCTACACCATCGCCGATTCAGATTGATAATTCAGATGTTCTAAGCAATATCACCGTTACAGAGAGAGAATTATTGAATTGTTTAGATAAACTCAAGGTAAATAAAACGCCTGGACCTGATACAGTCTCGCCTAGAGTTCTAAAGGAAGCTAAGGATGAGCTCTCCAAACCACTGATATTACTATTCAATAAATCCTTGCAGTCTGGAACTATGCCTGATCAGTGGAAGATAGCCAACGTAACACAGATATTCAAAAAAGGCAGCAAATCCCTACCCAGTAACTATCGTCCAATTAGCTTAACCTCAGTTGTATGTAAAATGCTAGAAACGGTCATAAGAGACAGACTCGTAAATCACTTAGAGGAAAATAACATACTTAAAGATACTCAACACGGCTTTCGTAAAAAACGTTCCTGTTTAACAAACCTCTTAGACTTCTTTCACGATATCCTCAACCTCTACGATGAGAGTAAAGCTGTAGATATTATATACCTTGATTTTCAAAAGGCCTTTGACAAAGTTCCCCACAAACGTTTACTGCTAAAACTAAAAGCGCATGGAATACAAGACGATGTGTTGAAATGGATAAAAAATTGGCTCAGCGACAGAAAGCAAAGAGTAGTCATAAACGGTAAGGCATCTAAATGGACCAATGTAAGTAGCGGGGTACCCCAGGGATCGGTACTAGGACCAATTATCTTTCTAATTTACATCAACGACATAGATGAGGGTCTCACCTGTACAATCTCAAAATTTGCTGACGATACAAAAATTGCAAATAGCGTACTCTCAAAAGATCAAGTTGACGATATGCAACACAATCTAGATAAATTGTCACATTGGGCCCAAATTTGGCAAATGAGTTTCAATGCGGATAAATGTAAAGTACTACATATCGGATACCTAAATGAGAAAGCAAACTATTCGATGAATGGCACTCAGCTTAAGAATGTAAACAGAGAAACCGATCTGGGAGTAACAATATCGAGTAACCTAAAACTGAGTCACCAATGTTCAGAAGTTGTTAAGAAGGCAAACAAAATAATTGGCTTTATAGGCAGATCATTTGAGCATAAATCCAAAGACGTAATCCTAACCCTTTACAATTCCTTAGTCCGCCCTCTTCTGGAATACTGCGTTCAATGCTGGTGCCCTTATTACCAAAAAGACATAAACAAGCTAGAATGAGTTCAACGTAGAGTTACCAAAATGATACCTAGCCTAAAGAACAAACCATACGAAGAGCGTCTTAGAGAATTAAATCTATTTCCTTTAACCCAGCGCAGATTAAGAGGTGACTTAATTCAAGTGTTCAAAATCATCAAAGGCATCGACAATATGAACTGTAGTAAGTACTTCACTATCGACCAATCTAATTACACGCGGGGAAACGGTTGCAAAATTATTGGTAAATCTTTTAACTCACACGAATCTAAGAATTTCTTCTTCAATCGAGTTGTCAACTTGTGGAATGGGCTTCCCCGAGACATTATAGACTGCACCACCGTTGATTCATTTAAACTCCGCCTAGACAAATATCTCGCATCAAACCCGCGACTGACTGCGTTTGTAAATGAATAACTTTATTTTATCCTCCCCTCAGTTACTAACCCATATGTCCCCTACTAACTTCCTAGTCCTGCCACGTTAGTGGCAGGGCAGTAGTTCCATTTCCAATGTTCCCTTACCCACTCTAAACCACTGTTTGGACACTTGATCCTCAGTGTTTTGGAGGACAAGCAGCCTAGAAGGGTCACTAGATCTGTTGTTGCTTGATTTCCTTTGTACTCCTTTGTACCTTGTGGGAGTAAGGGATGGCTACTGACTGACTGACTGACACTCCCCCCTCCCTCCCTACCCCTTGTCGGAGTAAGGGATGGCTACTGACTGACTGACTGACACTCCCCCCTCCCTCCCTACACCTTGTGGGAGTAAGGGATGGCTACTGACTGACTGACTGACACTCCCCCCTCTCTCCCTACCCCTTGTGGGAGTAAGGGATGGCTAATGACTGACTGACTGACACTCCCCCCTCCCTCCCTACACCTTGTGGGAGTCAGGGATGGCTAATGACTGACTGACTGATACTCCGCCCTCCCTCCCTACACCTTGTGGGAGTAAGGGATGGCTAATGACTGACTGACTGACACTCCCCCCTCCCTCCCTACACCTTGTGGGAGTAAGGGATGGCTAATGACTGACTGACTGACACTCCCCCCTCCCTCCCTACACCTTATCTCTCTCTCTCTCTCTCTTGTTATCTCTCTCTCTCTCTCTCTCTCTCTCTCTTGTTATCTCTCTCTCTCTCTCTCTCTCTCTCTCTCTCTCTCTCTCTCTCTCTCTCTCTCTCTCTCTCTCTTCTCTCTCTCCCTCTCTCTCTCTCCCAAAGTTACCAAATAAACAAATATAAAAATAATAAATAAAACTGCTAGATCCATTCTCAAAAGTCACTAGAATGTCACTAAATCGTAATATATGCCATTTATAGCTAGCATACTGCCATACCCCCTCCCTTGTGGCAAGTGTGAGGCACTCGCCTTTCAACACAATCCCACTCCTATTCTGTCCAGCTCTCCAACCCCAGAATTGGCAAATTTTCTCAGTCTCTCCTCCACTCAACAAGTGAACTCTGGAACGCTCCCTCAATCAATCTTTCCTTCATCCTATGACTTGACTACTTTAAAGTTTGTGTGTCCAGGCATTTTGACTCCAACGTTCTTTGAATCTGGTTCTGTCACTCTTTTGGCTTTGGGGGAGACACTCGTTACAGGCATCCTGTCTGTACCCTGTTCCAAGTAAGTAGGCCAATACTCTTGAACATTAACCTCTATAACTAACAAACGACTAGAGTAATCCAGCTAACATTTCTACCATTTGGGAAGGGTCGACCTGGGAATCGGTGTGGAAATTAACAGACCATTTGCTCTAGCCCTGTTTGTGTTACAGAGGCTAGGGTTCACGATTTCTGGCGTACCTATTTGGAACAGGGTATAGTTGAAGTGGCTGAAGGGAATTAACATGCCCCCCTTCACCCCCTTGGTCCCAAATAAACACCAGATATACACAGTACAAAGTACAAAGGAGTACAAAGGAAATCAAGCAACAACAGATATAGTGACCCTTCTAGGTTGCTTGTCCTCCAAAACACTGAGGATCAAGTGTCCAAACAGTGGTTTAGAGTGGGTAAGGGAACATTGGAAAGGGAATTACTGCCCTGGAACTAATGTCCGTGGCAGGATTAGGAAGTTAGTAGAGGACAGATGGGTTAGTAACTGAGGAGGGGATGAAATAAAGTTATTCATTTACAAACGCAGTCAGTCGCGGGTTTGATGAGAGATATTTGTCTAGGCGGAGTTTAAATGAATCAACGGTGATGCAGTCTATAACGTTTCGGGGAAGCCCATTCCACAAGTTGACAACTCGATTGAAGAAGAAATTCTTAGATTCGTGCGAGTTAAAAGATTTACCAATAATTTTGCAACCGTTTCCCCGCGTGTAATTAGATTGGTCGATAGTGAAGTACTTACTACAGTTCATATTGTCGATGCCTTTGATGATTTTGAACACTTGAATTAATTCACCTCTTAATCTGCGCTGGGTTAAAGGAAATAGATTTAATTCTCTAAGACACTCTTCGTATGGTTTGTTCTTTAGGCTAGGTTCATTTTGGTAACTCTACGTTGAACTCGTTCTAGCTTGTTTATATCTTTTTGGTAATAAGGGCACCAGGATTGAACGCAGTATTCCAGAAGAGGGCGGACTAAGGAATTGTAAAGGGTTAGGATAACTTCTTTGGATTTATGCTCAAATAACCTGCCTATGAAGCCAATTATTTTGTTTGCCTTCTTAACAACTTCTGAACATTGTTGACTCGGTTTTAGGTTACTCGATATTGTTACTCCCAGATCGGTTTCTCTGTTTACATTCTTAAGCTGAGTGCCATTCATCGAATAGTTTGCTTTCTCATTTAGGTATCCGACATGTAGTACTTTACATTTATCCGCATTGAAACTCATTTGCCAAATTTGGGCCCAACATGACAATTTATCTAGATTGTGTTGCATATCGTCAACTTGTTCTTTTGAGAGTACGCTATTTGCAATTTTTGTATCGTCAGCAAATTTTGAGATTGTGCAGGTGAGACCCTCATCTATGTCGTTGATGTAAATTAGAAAGAGAATTGGTCCTAGTACCGATCCCTGGGGTACCCCGCTACTTACATTGGTCCATTTAGATGCCTTACCGTTTATGACTACCCTTTGCTTTCTGTTGCTGAGCCAATTTTCTATCCATTTCAACACACCGTCTTGTATTCCATGCGCTTTTAGTTTTAGCAGTAAACGTTTGTGGGGAACTTTGTCAAAGGCCTTTTGAAAATCTAGGTATATAATATCTACAGCTTTACTCTCATCGTAGAGGTTGAGGATATCGTGGAAGAAGTCTAAGAGGTTTGTTAAACAGGAACGTTTTTTACGAAAGCCGTGTTGAGTATCTTTAAGTATGTTATTTTCCTCTAAGTGATTTACGAGTCTGTCTCGTATGACCGTTTCTAGCATTTTACATACAACTGAGGTAAAGCTAATTGGACGATAGTTACTGGGTAGGGATTTGCTGCCTTTTTTTAATATCGGTGTTACGTTGGCTAGCTTCCACTGATCAGGCATAGTTCCAGACTGCAAGGATTTATTGAATAGTAATGTCAGTGGTTTGGAGAGCTCATTCTTAGCTTCCTTTAGAACTCTAGGCGAGATTGTATCAGGTCCTGGCGTTTTATTTACCTTGAGTTTATCTAAACAATTCAATACTTCTCTCTCTGTAACGGTGATATTGCTTAGAACATCTGAATTATCAATCTGAATCGGCGATGGTGTAGGGATATCACTGAGGTCTTCTGTTGTAAAAACTGATGCAAAGAAGGTATTGAGGGCATTACTCATTTGTACTTCGTCTTTGGTGTATTCTCCATTTTCATCGACTAACGGTCCAACAGTTGAAGTAACTACTTTTTTCTTTCTGATATAACTATAGAATTCTTTCGGGTTTGTTTTACTTTGATTCGCAATATGTAACTCTAAGGTCTTTTTACTTTGCTTAATTCACTTTTTTGCTTTGCGTCGTAGCTCTACAAATTTCACCTGTTCTTCGTCATTTTGTGAGGATTTTAATCTATCATTAGCAAATTTTTTAACAAGCAGGCAGTTTGAAATATCGTTATTCCACCATTTGGGCTTATTATTATGGCCTGGACGCCGTATTTTCGATGGTATGCAGTCTTGCACTGTTTTTAGGTAAGTGGTTTCGAATAACTTCCAAGATGTATTTATGTCGTTATTGTTAATTAAAAAGCTCAGTCAGTTTCTTTAAACATAGCTCTAAGTTTATGGAAGTTTGCTTTCTTGAAATTAGGGACTTTTTCGATGCTACTATTTGGTTCGTTACAAGTAAACTTTAAAGTGAAAGATATCGTACGATGGTCGCTGTTACTGAATTCATCACCAACATTCAAATTCTCTATCAATTCTTCTTTTGTTGCAAGTACAATGTCAAGAACGTTATTACCAAGGGTCGGCGTTCGAACAGATTGATAAAGCGAACTCTCTTGCAAGTTTGTATACAAGTCATGTCCGGAGTGTGAAGTAAGAGTATCGCCCCTCTTGGTCACAGGTAAATTAAAGTCGCCAACAATTATTGTATCTTGTGAGTTACTTACATCTGCAATTTCTTCGTAAATTTCTCGGCCAGTTTGCACTGATTGAGCTGGAGGTCTGTATATCAACGCAAGTATTATTTTTGTACCTTTATTATTCTTTATTAGCACAAAAGATGTGTCGACGTTCACAATTTGAGGTTTTGACACGAGGGTCGGGTTAAGACTTTCTTTGATATAAAATAAAATGCCACCTCCATTTTTATTTATTCGGCTGTTCTCAAACATTACATAACCGGGAAGTGAATACTCTGCTAAAAAGTCTCTATCTTTTGTATTGAGCCAAGATTCTGTTATGCCAATCACATCATAATTTTCTGTAAACACTAGTTCCTCTAAATCTGAAAATTTATTGCGTATGCTACGAGCGTTTGCATAGAAAACCTTTAAAGTTGCGGTTTTAGAACTCACAGAACGTTCTTTCATCGAATTTTTGGTTCTAGTCGGATCTACATTTACATTCATGGCTGTCCTCGGTCCTCGGTCGTTATCCCTGGCGGTTTTGAATTTGGGTCGTGTTGGTGGAGCCTTATCCAAATTCGCGGTTCTTGACGGATTAGTATTTAATTCCTTTGTTGTTTTTTTGTTTTTGTTTTTTTTAAGAGACAATGAACGGAGGAAGGAAACACACAGATAAAACAAAAAGGTCCATGTGCCTAAAGGCATCCTCCATTCATAAAATGTTTGTAACAACTGGATTTAAAAATTTGTAGATTGTAAGTTTGTGGAAAGCAATTCGAGGGAAGTGAATTCCAAAGAGTAGTAGCTCTGGGGATAAATGAATTCTGATAAGCAGAAGTTCTACATTGTGGAGGAGAAAGTGTAAATTCATGGGTGCTCTCAGCTGCCCTAGTTCTACGGGGAAAGATGTGGAGAGGCGGCACAATTGAAGCAAGTTCCTCGGAACAATTGCTGTGAAAATATCTGTAGAATAATGCAAGGGATGCAACGTTTCTTCGTATGGATAATGTAGGAAGGTCCTGTGTGATTGCAGGGTTATTGATTAATCTAATAGCTTTATTTGAATTTTGTCCAACTGCCTCAATGCAACCACTCCACTTCCACCCCACAGAGGTGAACAGTAATCCATCTGAGAACGCACATGACTTTTATATATCACGGCCAACTGCTCGTCAGTGAAAGAATTCTCGAACTCTGTACAGGAGTCCCAGTTTTTTAGAGGCATTCTTAGCAATGCTTCTAACATAATGTGTCCAGCTCAAGTTAGTAGTTAATGTTACACCGAGAATGTCAATACTAGGGGAAGTGGGAATATTTACATCATTAAAAAATATATGGGAGGTCAGTGAGATTCTGTCGGTTAGAAAATTGAATGTATTTGGTTTTCTGTGCATTAAAGGAAACTAGATTCTTTTGTCCCCATCCATTAATTCTAGAAAGGGCCCTGGTTCAGAGAAATTGCAGTGTTTATTTTTGAATTTATAAGATCGGGTTGGGTGAAAGAATTGGTAAATGTGAAGGAACTGTGGAGTGTTGAGTCATCTGCGTAGGAATGTATTGGATTATGAGTGGTAGATATGAGATCATTGATATGAATGAGGAACAGAATTGGGGCCAAAACTGATCCCTGGGGAACACCAGCATTTATTGAGTGAAATTGAGAATAAAGGCCATCTACCATTACACATATTTTTCTGTTATGAAGATAAGAAGAAATTAGTGGAACTAATGATGCAAGGCCGTAGTGTGACATCTTCGACAATAAGGATTAATGCCAGACTCTATCAAATGCCTTTGATATATCCAGTGCTATTGTATGTGTTTCACCATGTTGGTCTGTAGCTTGGTTGATTTGATGCGTAAGAAGGCAAAGCATGTCTGCAGTTGATCGAAATGACACGAAAGGTCTAAATATTGACAAAGAAATCGAGCGAAAGTTCTCACAATCGCCAACCTAACGGAACGAACGTATCAAAATTTCAAAACTAGAACGCTAAACATGAGGGAGAAGGGGGTCCATAAAAAGCGACTACCGCCCCATTAATGCTGACAGTTTAGAAGAGTTTAGATTTTACCTCTAACACTTTCGGAAAATTCGTGACTATGTGTGTGTGTGTGTGTGTGTGGGTGTTGTGTGTGTGTTGTATGTGTATGTTGTGTGTGTATGTGTGATTGTGTTGCGTGTGTGTGTTGTGTGTGTATGTTTATAGGTTCAGGCGACACATATAACATACCGTGTGCAAATTAGTTATTGTTTTATTCATAACATTATATTTTTCAGTTATCTGTATAATTTATTGAGGGAGATGTTTAACCCTTTCAGTACCAGCCACGTGTGTAATATTTTATTCTAGCTATATTTAAGCGATATTATTCAGCTTAGGAAGGCTCTGTGGTAGTTAGAAGGTCTGCTTGAGATAGTTCCAAGCCTGTTAGTTGTTGGAGACCCTTTGTAAACTGAATGGAATCGTCTAACAGTAGCCAGCATATTGTTAACAGGACGTCACCGGTACTTTAGGGGTTAATATTCATCTTTTACATACATTTTCCCTGAAGGGGGGGATGGTTCACATTTTGGGCGATTTTTGCATGTAGGCCTATTCATTATGTTTCTTGTTTCCTCCCTAGACCTCCATCGATTTTAAGACCTTTCGCCCCATTTCTTCGTCAATATTTAGACCTTTCGTGCTATTTAGATGTCGATTTTATCCCTGGCGAACGATAGTGAGCCTGTAATGTTGAAAGAACCGGTCGAACGGGACATCTTTCAACCGAAAAATTTAAAAATTAATCTAGAAGGGGGATCTAATGGATGTTTTTTTGTTTTATTTGATGGAGGTCTAGGGAGGAAACTAGAAAAATAATGAATACATGTAAAAATCGCCCAAAAAGTGAACCATCCCCCTTAAAGTACAGAAGAAGATAAATAAATAAATAAATCGATTGATAGCACACTGTTCACGATATTCTCAATCTTTCTCTATCAAGCTAAAGTTTGTTGTCACTCCGGTCCTCCGTCCCCGGGGCAATTTGCATATTTAATTAGCTTAACCCCTTCTGTACCGGCGACGTCTTTTTAAGTTTATTCTGGCGATATTTAGACGATTTTGTACAGTTCAAGAAGGGTCTGTGGTTGTAAAAAGGGATAATTAAGATAGTTCGAAACGTGTTAATTGTTGCATAAAATCGTCTCATTTTAGCCAGAATCAGAGGTAAAAAGTGGTAAATCGTGCTGAAGGGGTTCAATTTTTTTTTTTTTTTTTTTTTTTCGTTTACTATGAAAACGAAATGGTAAACTTAGTATAATGGTATTGTGTATATCAGTAATTGTTTAGTTTAGATTTCTGTACGTTTCTATTGTTTTAAAGTATATGTTCGCGTTTCTGAAAGTATATGTTCGCGTATCTTAACCCTTGTTTAGCGGGGCCGGACTTAAGTCGGTCTAGAGAAGAAAGGACTATGTGGCGGGGACCGACTTAAGGCGGTGTGCAATTTTGAGCAATATTTGGCTCTGATAGAGAGACGAGCGGTGGGAGGAGCGTAGGTCGGCTCTGACCGTTCGGTATGGGTCCCGCGCGGCAACTGACGTCGCCTCCACACACATCCACACTCACTTCCTCGCTACACAGGGAATTATGTAAGGAAATTACCGTATTTTAGGGATTTTTCCTTCGTCTTGCACGATCGTTGCAAGAGAACGCGTGGTCGTAGAAGGATGGTTCTGGTGTCATTGGAAAGCTCAATTATCGCCCTTTCAGGGATACATAATTGTATTACGCTCTGGCTCTTGTTTATGCATGACAAAGAGCACGGAAATAAGGTCGTTTAGGGTAAAACCACCCGCTTGGCGGGTAGTAGAAGTTAATGACGGGCCCGCTCGTAAGGCGTTAAAGTATATGTTCGCGTTTCTTAAAGTATATGTTCGCGTTTCTTAAAGCATATGTTCGCGTTTCTTAAAGTATACGTTCACGTTTCTTAAAGTATACGTTCACGTTTCTTAAAGCATACGTTCACGTTTCTTAAAGTATACGTTCGCGGTTCTTAAAGTATACGTTCGCGGTTCTTAAAGTATACGTTCGCGGTTCTTAAAGTATACGTTCGCGGTTCTTAAAGTATACGTTCACGTTTCTTAAAGTATACGTTCGCGGTTCTTAAAGTATACGTTCACGTTTCTTAAAGTATACGTTCGCGGTTCTTAAAGTATACGTTCGCGGTTCTTAAAGTATACGTTCGCGGTTCTTAAAGTATACGTTCACGTTTCTTAAAGTATACGTTCGCGGTTCTTAAAGTATACGTTCACGTTTCTTAAAGTATATGTTCGCGTTTCTTAAAGTATACATTCGCGGTTCTTTAAGTATACGTTCGCGGTTCTTAAAGTATACGTTTCACGTTTCTTAAAGTATACGTTCG
>CM064537.1:262947-304656 GCA_032716605.1 Paralithodes platypus | reverse complement strand
GTACTCAAGGATAGAAAGGAAGAGATGAGGACAAACCCGTTATTGCATTCTAATTAACGAGAGGACAACCCTGTTTGGTTGACCAACATCCAACATCCTTCGAGGAAGGGGAAAGGCTGCAACTCCGACACGATGATTAGACCAAGGAACCACAAAAACCCCACTGAGACCTAGCATATTCTCTACTTTCTAGATATCACATAAGGATGTTTTTGGGAACGGTAATTCATTCAAATTATTTGATCGCTCACCTTCAGGTGAACTGGCCGTCCCCATGGTTTTCTTATTCTTTATGCAATCGTGACTCATGCTCATTATTCAGGTACATTAGGACAGTAGGATAAATCGGAGGCTAGCAAAGACCAATCAAGAACTTCACCTTCAATGTTGGCTGACAAGACTTTAACTCTCGGTTAGGCTACTGGTACTACTCTTAGACCAATTTAATACTGACGGCTCCGATTTACCATCCTGACAACACATTTAGATCCAAATAGGTACGGGAGGATAGATACAAACATATTGCCGTAATCTTAAGCTTGATATTAATAGAAGGAACATTTTACCGTTTACAACTCTTAACATTGGTACTGTATGGTCCGTATCTAATTATCTCTATACCATTAACCTGGACCAATCCATTACCGTACTGGGACAGTCTCTTAACCCTTACGAGCGGCCTAGCGGTTTATTTATGTGTACCACGCATTCATCTGTACGTGATCCTGTCCAATAAGACCCAGACGTAAACAAGTACCTATCCCTGAAAGGGCATAACAGAGCTTTCGAATGCCATAACGGATCCTTGTATGATGGTAGTTTTCTTGCAATCCGTGCCACCGAGTGCAAAAAGCGTAATTCGGTACAGTACATAATTGAGTATGCAGTGAGGAGGGAGCTGAGATTTGTGTCAGTTCGCCGCGGTGGTCTGGAGCAGTATACGCTCGCTATCTCCTGCCACCACTTGTCTCTCTTCTCGCCACATACGTGCTGAAATTGGCCACTCGATATGTCGAGCCGCCACATAGTCCAGCTTATTAACCAGGCCGCTAAATAAAACCTAGGAGTAGGACTCTAATATTGCTGTCTATATCCACCCCTTCCTCTCAGTATTATACATCCCAATTCCGCTAGATACCGGTATCGGCCAGGCTTGCCTGTAGGTTTCTTCGGCCTACCGTATCCTGGGGTATAGGGGGTAATCATACGTCTTCCGGCGGTCCTTGAACCCTCGTACAGTACACGAGTTCAGCATCCTGCACTCAGCCAATGGGAGGGGTGAATCTCCGATTCTCCGCCATCAGCAATTCAGCATCACATCGACTCCGTCCCAAACTGGTTCCCTGGTAATTCGAATACATTCTTAACCCACGGTTGACATATAGCTAATCCTTAATAATGGGGTTAATCAATATCCTAATTACGGTACCCAGTAATACTAAACACATACATATAAAAAACATAGGCTAATAGAAACATATAAAAATACATGGATTCCTATTAACGTATAAAAATAGATGAGCTAATATAAGTACAGAAATACAATGACAGATCAAATTATGACATTACAGTACTGTACCGAAATAATCTCTTAAGGCATCCAAAGATCCTCTCATTAAGTACAGGTACATATGTTACTCAGCAGTACTCTACACACAATTGGGAATACATAATTACACAGCATATCTATGGAGTCAAATCAATACAATAATGCATAAATCAAAGGTAATTGGTCATGGTCAAACTTAACAGGTTGGACTGCTCAATGCGGAGGGTGCTATACAAGGCTCAAACAAAGCTAAACGTTAATTCTACTGTAACTCGAGTAACTTATCCCCTGAAATCAGCTGCCCAGAATCTCACTACAGCGTTCCATCCCTTGCAAGGAAACTCTGTTTCATTAGACCATGTCAAACATAATTATATCATAGCAATCAATATTCATAATACATTCTAAATGCACAATAATTAATAATAGCCTACTGTACTTCCAATTAGGTGAAAGTTAGGTAGCCTAGGCTAATTAAAAATGTAAAATCATATAACCTACCATAATAATTCAGCAAGTACCCATGCCTAAACGGCCTTTTCACAAGTTAACTTTAAGTAACAATAGGTAAGAACAAATAATCATCTGAAATAAACTCGACCCAATGGGGGTCCGAAATTTGACGGTACTGGGGTTGGGAAATGAGGACCTCTAAATCAAGATAACAAGTAACTCTTTACACTATAACCCAGTAAAAACATTTAAAATGAACAATAACCAGGCCTAGGAGACGTTAGTTATAAATACTTATCTGAATAGGCCTAACTTTGGAACGTCGGAGACACGAAAGGTAAACAAACTCAAGGACACGATCTCAAACGAATGTCCTTTCCTGATTTACACGTTAAAATACAATCATATTTACCAAAATGCATGGTTTTATAAACTCAAAGTAATGAACAAGTTCTAAACATACAATACAACTGCTACATTAGTAATTTACTCAACCTGGTCGTCTCTCCGAAATGCGAGATGGTCTAAATCCTAAAATGGCGGTCAAGCTTCAAAAGCATTTTAAATCAACTTCGTCCTCAATTCTACTCTTAACTGGTGTCCTCGCACTACCCCTCAGGATTATGTAAAACGGTGAAAGACAAACTAGCAAAATAGGCTAGCCTAAGTTTGGTCGGGAATTATGGAAAAACACAAGAATTGGAAGGCCATCAAATGGCGTCCCTCTGACTGAAATTATTACACACAAAGTTAATTTGACGTTAATTTGGAATAACAAAGTCTAAAATATCAGAATAACACTTAGCAAAGGTGCACAGACTAAGTTTTACTGAACACAATGATAATGGGGGAATTTGAATGGTTGTAGGCACTTGGGCAGGTGAGGGGTGCCTGTCGACCAACCCGATGGTAGGCTCGAGTTCACGAATTTGTCAATCACAGTAATATCTCCTACATTACACACCTAGTACTTACTTAACTGAATAAGCAATACCTTATGACACTATAAACCTTAATTACGAACCTCTGAATGGAGGGAAAGGAAGCCTAAGTCCGGAGAAGAAGCGGGGAATGATGACAGAGACTGGGGGGTAGGTCTCTCTCGTAGGCCTGGGGTCACGACAGTGAGGGGCCGAGGGCCAGTGCCAGGGTTCCCCGCCAAAAAAGGGGAGGGTGACCACAAAGGGTGGGCGTCGCTTGGGTAGGAATTGGCGGTCTTTTTACACAAGGGGGCATTACTCTAAATTCGAAAAGGAAGGATTTTTACATGGGATAACAAAAGGGGGTAAAAGGATAAATTAGGCTTGAAAGTATTTTAGATAGATTTGAGAATATTAGTTCTCCTCCTGATCTAGGCTAATTCCCTCTTTACATAGACAAGGGTTACTTAACCCTTCTTAAACGATACATTTCCCTTAAATATAGGGAAGAGTGAATGAAGGGGAAAAAGTCTTACAGTTAAGTCAAACCTTACAACATATACCAAAAGGGAAAGTACAATTTCTTCCCGTTACACAGCTCTACCTTTTCTTTGAAGACTTTTTACCTCATTCTCTCTTTCATCAACATAAACATTATAGTTACCAATTAATCCAGCCTTAACTTATTACAGCAGAATTTCTGATCCGCCTGGCATCTTACCATGCCCAGAGGCTCGCAGTCTATACCCAACGTCTTAGAATCTGACACATTATTACTGTACTGTACTCTGCCTGTGGGGCGTCCCTTCCTTCAACAACAAATCACTATACCACTCTATAAAGTGTCCCTCCTTTTCAGGAGAGTGCCAACCAGGCACTATCTTGTCCCCGTAGAGACAGCCTCTCTCCACCCCTTTATTGCTTGGAAAACCCCAGGAGACCAGACTAGAGAGCAGCGTGGACACCCATATCGTGGGAGTCTCTTCACACTCTGTGCGCTGGCTGAGCCTCGGGACGAAAGGAGTATAACCCCAGTCAACCATAAAGGTACTCAGAGCCAACAGCACGTCCTGATGGGAACGCCACCACCCTAGTCCCAATCACCTGTATGACGTTCTACATAACCTAGGCACCTACGTCTCTTAAAGTTTCGCTGCACGGGGGTTTGACCGGAAAGATTAATTAACCATGCGGGGGCCACAGGGGAGTACACAACAAGACGACCACAACAGGGACTCTACTGTACACTCTAACAAGATTCTATATAACGCCGGGCCGGCTGACGGGCTCTGGGTGGCTAAAATCTCAGGTTGATAGTCTTCCTCAACCGGCATTTCAACTAGCTCTACCTGTCCATACTCCTCACCCATGAACGGTTTCACTTTCTCAGCGGCCCTTTTCATAAACACACCCGTATAGGGATTTACTAGCTTATACGCAGCCCCGTCTCGGACTACTTCCGTAACCCTAAAGGGACGCCACCCACTTTGCGTTCAACTTTTGGCTAGTCCCTGGTAGTGGATTCTCGTTCCTGATCCATACCATGTCGTCCACATTAACCTTTTCATTCCGGCGGTTCCGATTAGCCACGTCTCTAAACTTCCTGGCCATGGTCAGTGAGGTCTGTTCCAGGACCTCTTTCACGACGGACATAGCCTCTTGGCGTTCCTCATTCCTCCTGACTAAAACGTCTTGCACCTCGTGCCTTGGTTCTGGATCAGGATTCTCCATCTTGGACAGGAAAGAAGGATAATTGATAGACAACTAATAACCGGAAAACACTAACCACCGCTTTCTCAACTTTGTGATTCCTTCACAGTCACTGTGATTCTTGCTGGTATCTGCTGCACTTAAAGATTCCCTGAAATATTACACTAACCGTATTGAAATGTGGTAGCATGGCCAATACTGTTTGCGGTAACTATTTCACGGGTTGGTAGCGTGAAAAATGACAAACTGCAACGCACTGATTCTAACACCCCGAGCGAAAGTATAAGAACCAGTACTGTACAGTCTCTTCTACGGGGGGTACGGGATTAATTCAGGAGCCCTGAACGGAACAGGAGCATGTCAAACCATTGACTCCTAAAGAAATCCCACCGCTGCCACCACTGTAACGGGGGGGGGGGGGGGGGTCGCCAGGGATCTCTCTTTCTTCCTCACTTCCCTTCTTCTGCTGCCAAGAGAGAGAGAGAGGGAGGGAGAGACAGAAGAAGATAGATTAAGCTGCGAAGGTGGAAAATAGGTACTCAAGGATAGAAAGGAAGAGAAGACGACAAACCCGTTATTGCATTCTAATTAACGAGAGGACAACCCTGTTTGGTTGACCCACATCCAACATCCTTCGAGGAAGGGGAAAGGCTGCAACTCCGACACGATGATAAGACCAAAGAACCACAAAAACCCCACTGAGACCTAGCATATTCTCTACTTTCTAGATATCACATAAGGATGTTTTTGGGAACAGTAATTCATTCGAATTATTTGATCGCTCACCTTCAGGTGAACTGGCCGTCCCCATGGTTTTCTTATTCTTTATGCAATCGTGACTCATGCTCATTATTCAGGTACATTAGGACAGTAGGATAAATCGGAGGCTAGCAAAGACCAATCAAGAACTTTACCTTCAATGTTGGCTGACAAGACTTTAACTCTCGGTTAGGCTACTGGTACTACTCTTAGACCAATTTAATACTGACGGCTCCGATTTACCATCCTGACAACACATTTAGATCCAAATAGGTACGGGAGGATAGATACAAACATATTGCCGTAATCTTAAGCTTGATATTAATAGAAGGAACATTTTACCGTTTACAACTCTTAACATTGGTACTGTATGGTCCGTATCTAATTATCTCTATACCATTAACCTGGGACCAATCCATTACCGTACTGGGACAGTCTCTTAACACCTTACGAGCGGCCTATGCGGTTTATTTATGTGTACCGCACAGCGGGGTGTTTTTAGCCAAAATAGGGCTGTTTACGTGATCATTGTCATGCCTAAATAAGACCCAGAACGTAAAACAAGTACCTATCCCTGAAAGGGCATAAACAGAGCTTTCGAATGACACCATAACGATCCTTGTATGATGGATAGTTTTCTTGCAATAACCGTGCAACGCGAGTGCAAAAAGCAGGTAATTCGGTACTTTCAGTACATAATTGAGTATGTAGCGAGTGAGAGAGGGAGGAGGGAGCTGAGATTTGTGTCAGTAGGTTCGCCGCGGTGGTCTGGAGCAGTCATACGCTCGCTAGTCTCCTGCCACCACTTGTCTCTCTCTCTCAGCCACATTACGTGCTGAAATTGCCACTCGAGTTATGTCGAGCGCCGCCACATAGTCCAGCTTTATTTAACTCGACTTATGTTGCTCGCCGCTAAATAAGGGTTAACCTAGGAGTAGGACTCTAATATTGCTGTCTATATCCACCCCATTCCTCTCAGTATTATACATCCCAATTCCGCTAGATACCGGTATCGGCCAGGCTTGCCTGTAGGTTTCTTCGGCCTACCGTATCCTGGGGTATAGGGGGTAATCATACGTCTTCCGGCGGTCCTTGAACCCTCGTACAGTACACGAGTTCAGCATCCTGCACTCAGCCAATGGGAGGGGTGAATCTCCGATTCTCCGCCATCAGCAATTCAGCATCACATCGACTCCGTCCCAAACTGGTTCCCTGGTAATTCGAATACATTCTTAACCCACGGTTGACATATAGCTAATCCTTAATAATGGGGTTAATCAATATCCTAATTACGGTACACAGTAATACTAAACACATACATATAAAAAACATAGGCTAATAGAAACATATAAAAATACATGGATTCCTATTAACGTATAAAAATAGATGAGCTAATATAAGTACAGAAATACAATGACAGATCAAATTATGACATTACAGTACTGTACCGAAATAATCTCTTAAGGCATCCAAAGATCCTCTCATTAAGTACAGGTACATATGTTACTCAGCAGTACTCTACACACAATTGGGAATACATAATTACACAGCATATCTATGGAGTCAAATCAATACAATAATGGCATAAATCAAAGGTAATTGTCATGGTCAAACTTAACAGGTTGGACTGCTCAATGCGGAGGGTGCTATACAAGGCTCAAACAAAGCTAAACGTTAATTCTACTGTAACTCGAGTAACTTATCCCCTGAAATCAGCTGCCCAGAATCTCACTACAGCGTTCCATCCCTTGCAAGGAAACTCTGTTCATTAGACCATGTCAAACATAATTATATCATAGCAATCAATATTCATAATACATTCTAAATGCACAATAATTAATAATAGCCTACTGTACTTCCAATTAGGTGAAAGTTAGGTAGCCTAGGCTAATTAAAAATGTAAAATCATATAACCTACCATAATAATTCAGCAAGTACCCATGCCTAAACGGCCTTTTCACAAGTTAACTTTAAGTAACAATAGGTAAGAACAAATAATCATCTGAAATAAACTCGACCCAATGGGGGTCCGAAATTTGACGGTACTGGGGTTGGGAAATGAGGACCTCTAAATCAAGATAACAAGTAACTCTTTACACTATAACCCAGTAAAAACATTTAAAATGAACAATAACCAGGCCTAGGAGACGTTAGTTATAAATACTTATCTGAATAGGCCTAACTTTGGAACGTCGGAGACACGAAAGGTAAACAAAACTCAAGGACACGATCTCAAACGAATGTCCTTTCCTGATTTACACGTTAAAATACAATCATATTTACCAAAATGCATGGTTTTATAAACTCAAAGTAATGAACAAGTTCTAAACATACAATACAACTGCTACATTAGTAATTTACTCAACCTGGTCGTCTCTCCGAAATGCGAGATGGTCTAAATCCTAAAATGGCGGTCAAGCTTCAAAAGCATTTTAATCAACTTCGTCCTCAATTCTACTCTTAACTGGTGTTCTCGCACTACCTCAGGATTATGTAAAACGGTGAAAGACAAACTAGCAAAATAGGCTAGCCTAAGTTTGGTCGGGAATTATGGAAAAACACAAGAATTGGAAGGCCATCAAATGGCGTCCCTCTGACTGAAATTATTACACACAAAGTTAATTTGACGTTAATTTGGAATAACAAAGTCTAAAATATCAGAATAACACTTAGCAAGGTGCACAGACTAAGTTTTACTGAACACAATGATAATGGGGGAATTTGAATGGTTGTAGGCACTTGGCAGGTGAGGGGTGCCTGTCGACCAACCCGATGGTAGGCTCGAGTTCACGAATTTGTCAATCACAGTAATATCTCCTACATTACACACCTAGTACTTACTTAACTGAATAAGCAATACCTTATGACACTATAAACCTTAATTACGAACCTCTGAATGGAGGGAAAGGAAGCCTAAGTCCGGAGAAGAAGCGGGGAATGATGACAGAGACTGGGGGGTAGGTCTCTCTCGTAGGCCTGGGGTCACGACAGTGAGGGGCCGAGGGCCAGTGCCAGGGTTCCCGCCAAAAAAGGGGAGGGTGACCACAAAGGGTGGCGTCGCTTGGGTAGGAATTGGCGGTCTTTTTACACAAGGGGGCATTACTCTAAATTCGAAAAGGAAGGATTTTTACATGGGATAACAAAAGGGGGTAAAAGGATAAATTAGGCTTGAAAGTATTTTAGATAGATTTGAGAATATTAGTTCTCCTCCTGATCTAGGCTAATTCCCTCTTTACATAGACAAGGGTTACTTAACCCTTCTTAAACGATACACTTCCCTTTAATATAGGGAAGAGTGAATGAAGGGGAAAAAGTCTTACAGTTAAGTCAAACCTTACAACATATACCAAAAGGGAAAGTACAATTTCTTCCCGTTACACAGCTCTACCTTTTCTTTGAAGACTTTTTACCTCATTCTCTCTTTCATCAACATAAACATTATAGTTACCAATTAATCCAGCCTTAACTTATTACAGCAGAATTTCTGATCCGCCTGGCATCTTACCATGCCCAGAGCTCGCAGTCTATACCCAACGTCTTAGAATCTGACACATTATTACTGTACTGTACTCTGCCTGTGGGGCGTCCCTTCCTTCAACAACAAATCACTATACCACTCTATAAAGTGTCCCTCCTTTTCAGGAGAGTGCCAACCAGGCACTATCTTGTCCCCGTAGAGACAGCCTCTCTCCACCCCTTTATTGCTTGGAAAACCCCAGGAGACCAGACTAGAGAGCAGCGTGGACACCCATATCGTGGGAGTCTCTTCACACTCTGTGCGCTGGCTGAGCCTCGGGACGAAAGGAGTATAACCCCAGTCAACCATAAAGGTACTCAGAGCCAACAGCACGTCCTGATGGGAACGCCACCACCCTAGTCCCAATCACCTGTATGACGTTCTACATAACCTAGGCACCTACGTCTCTTAAAGTTTCGCTGCACGGGGGTTTGACCGGAAAGATTAATTAACCATGCGGGGGCCACAGGGGAGTACACAACAAGACGACCACAACAGGGACTCTACTGTACACTCTAACAAGATTCTATATAACGCCGGGCCGGCTGACGGGCTCTGGGTGCTAAAATCTCAGGTTGATAGTCTTCCTCAACCGGCATTTCAACTAGCTCTACCTGTCCATACTCCTCACCCATGAACGGTTTCACTTTCTCAGCGGCCCTTTTCATAAACACACCCGTATAGGGATTTACTAGCTTATACGCAGCCCCGTCTCGGACTACTTCCGTAACCCTAAAGGGACCCACCCACTTTGCGTTCAACTTTTGGCTAGTCCCTGGTAGTGGATTCTCGTTCCTGATCCATACCATGTCGTCCACATTAACCTTTTCATTCCGGCGGTTCCGATTAGCCACGTCTCTAAACTTCCTGGCCATGGTCAGTGAGGTCTGTTCCAGGACCTCTTTCACGACGGACATAGCCTCTTGGCGTTCCTCATTCCTCCTGACTAAAACGTCTTGCACCTCGTGCCTTGGTTCTGGATCAGGATTCTCCATCTTGGACAGGAAAGAAGGATAATTGATAGACAACTAATAACCGGAAAACACTAACCACCGCTTTCTCAACTTTGTGATTCCTTCACAGTCACTGTGATTCTTGCTGGTATCTGCTGCACTTAAAGATTCCCTGAAATATTACACTAACCGTATTGAAATGTGGTAGCATGGCCAATACTGTTTGCGGTAACTATTTCACGGGTTGGTAGCGTGAAAAATGACAACTGCAACGCACTGATTCTAAACACCCGAGCGAAAGTATAAGAACCAGTACTGTACAGTCTCTTCTACGGGGGGTACGGGATTAATTCAGGAGCCCTGAACGGAACAGGAGCATGTCAAACCATTGACTCCTAAAGAAATCCCACCGCTGCCACCACTGTAACGGGGGGGGGGGGGGGGGGGTCGCCAGGGATCTCTCTTTCTTCCTCACTTCCCTTCTTCTGCTGCCAAGAGAGAGAGAGGGAGGGAGAGACAGAAGAAGATAGATTAAGCTGCGAAGGTGGAAAATAGGTACTCAAGGATAGAAAGGAAGAGAAGACGACAAACCCGTTATTGCATTCTAATTAACGAGAGGACAACCCTGTTTGGTTGACCAAAATCCAACATCCTTCGAGGAAGGGGAAAGGCTGCAACTCCGACACGATGATAAGACCAAAGAACCACAAAAACCCCACTGAGACCTAGCATATTCTCTACTTTCTAGATATCACATAAGGATGTTTTTGGGAACAGTAATTCATTCGAATTATTTGATCGCTCACCTTCAGGTGAACTGGCCGTCCCCATGGTTTTCTTATTCTTTATGCAATCGTGACTCATGCTCATTATTCAGGTACATTAGGACAGTAGGATAAATCGGAGGCTAGCAAAGACCAATCAAGAACTTTACCTTCAATGTTGGCTGACAAGACTTTAACTCTCGGTTAGGCTACTGGTACTACTCTTAGACCAATTTAATACTGACGGCTCCGATTTACCATCCTGACAACACATTTAGATCCAAATAGGTACGGGAGGATAGATACAAACATATTGCCGTAATCTTAAGCTTGATATTAATAGAAGGAACATTTTACCGTTTACAACTCTTAACATTGGTACTGTATGGTCCGTATCTAATTATCTCTATACCATTAACCTGGGACCAATCCATTACCGTACTGGGACAGTCTCTTAACACCTTACGAGCGGCCTATGCGGTTTATTTATGTGTACCGCACAGCGGGGTGTTTTTAGCCAAAATAGGGCTGTTTACGTGATCATTGTCATGCCTAAATAAGACCCAGAACGTAAAACAAGTACCTATCCCTGAAAGGGCATAAACAGAGCTTTCGAATGACACCATAACGATCCTTGTATGATGGATAGTTTTCTTGCAATAACCGTGCAACGCGAGTGCAAAAAGCAGGTAATTCGGTACTTTCAGTACATAATTGAGTATGTAGCGAGTGAGAGAGGGAGGAGGGAGCTGAGATTTGTGTCAGTAGGTTCGCCGCGGTGGTCTGGAGCAGTCATACGCTCGCTAGTCTCCTGCCACCACTTGTCTCTCTCTCTCAGCCACATTACGTGCTGAAATTGCCACTCGAGTTATGTCGAGCGCCGCCACATAGTCCAGCTTTATTTAACTCGACTTATGTTGCTCGCCGCTAAATAAGGGTTAACCTAGGAGTAGGACTCTAATATTGCTGTCTATATCCACCCCCTTCCTCTCAGTATTATACATCCCAATTCCGCTAGATACCGGTATCGGCCTGGCTTGCCTGTAGGTTTCTTCGGCCTACCGTATCCTGGGGTATAGGGGGTAATCATACGTCTTCCGGCGGTCCTTGAACCCTCGTACAGTACACGAGTTCAGCATCCTGCACTCAGCCTATGGGAGGGGTGAATCTCCGATTCTCCGCCATCAGCAATTCAGCATCACATCGACTCCGTCCCAAACTGGTTCCCTGGTAATTCGAATACATTCTTAACCCACGGTTGACATATAGCTAATCCTTAATAATGGGGTTAATCAATATCCTAATTACGGTACACAGTAATACTAAACACATACATATAAAAAACATAGGCTAATAGAAACATATAAAATACATGGATTCCTATTAACGTATAAAAATAGATGAGCTAATATAAGTACAGAAATACAATGACAGATCAAATTATGACATTACAGTACTGTACCGAAATAATCTCTTAAGGCATCCAAAGATCCTCTCATTAAGTACAGGTACATATGTTACTCAGCAGTACTCTACACACAATTGGGAATACATAATTACACAGCATATCTATGGAGTCAAATCAATACAATAATGGCATAAATCAAAGGTAATTGTCATGGTCAAACTTAACAGGTTGGACTGCTCAATGCGGAGGGTGCTATACAAGGCTCAAACAAAGCTAAACGTTAATTCTACTGTAACTCGAGTAACTTATCCCCTGAAATCAGCTGCCCAGAATCTCACTACAGCGTTCCATCCCTTGCAAGGAAACTCTGTTCATTAGACCATGTCAAACATAATTATATCATAGCAATCAATATTCATAATACATTCTAAATGCACAATAATTAATAATAGCCTACTGTACTTCCAATTAGGTGAAAGTTAGGTAGCCTAGGCTAATTAAAAATGTAAAATCATATAACCTACCATAATAATTCAGCAAGTACCCATGCCTAAACGGCCTTTTCACAAGTTAACTTTAAGTAACAATAGGTAAGAACAAATAATCATCTGAAATAAACTCGACCCAATGGGGGTCCGAAATTTGACGGTACTGGGGTTGGGAAATGAGGACCTCTAAATCAAGATAACAAGTAACTCTTTACACTATAACCCAGTAAAAACATTTAAAATGAACAATAACCAGGCCTAGGAGACGTTAGTTATAAATACTTATCTGAATAGGCCTAACTTTGGAACGTCGGAGACACGAAAGGTAAACAAAACTCAAGGACACGATCTCAAACGAATGTCCTTTCCTGATTTACACGTTAAAATACAATCATATTTACCAAAATGCATGGTTTTATAAACTCAAAGTAATGAACAAGTTCTAAACATACAATACAACTGCTACATTAGTAATTTACTCAACCTGGTCGTCTCTCCGAAATGCGAGATGGTCTAAATCCTAAAATGGCGGTCAAGCTTCAAAAGCATTTTAATCAACTTCGTCCTCAATTCTACTCTTAACTGGTGTTCTCGCACTACCTCAGGATTATGTAAAACGGTGAAAGACAAACTAGCAAAATAGGCTAGCCTAAGTTTGGTCGGGAATTATGGAAAAACACAAGAATTGGAAGGCCATCAAATGGCGTCCCTCTGACTGAAATTATTACACACAAAGTTAATTTGACGTTAATTTGGAATAACAAAGTCTAAAATATCAGAATAACACTTAGCAAAGGTGCACAGACTAAGTTTTACTGAACACAATGATAATGGGGGAATTTGAATGGTTGTAGGCACTTGGCAGGTGAGGGGTGCCTGTCGACCAACCCGATGGTAGGCTCGAGTTCACGAATTTGTCAATCACAGTAATATCTCCTACATTACATACCTAGTACTTACTTAACTGAATAAGCAATACCTTACAAAGGAGTACAAAGGAAATCAAGCAACAACAGGTCTAGTGACCCTTCTAGGTTGCTTGTCCTCCAAAACACTGAGGATCAAGTGTCCAAACAGTGGTTTAGAGTGGGTAAGGGAACATTGGAAAGGGAACTACTGCCCTGCCACTAACGTGGCAGGACTAGGAAGTTAGTAGGGGACATATGGGTTAGTAACTGAGGGGAGGATAAAGTTATTCATTTACAAACGCAGTCAGTCGCGGGTTTGATGCGAGATATTTGTCTAGGCGGAATTTAAATGAATCAACGGTGCTGCAGTCTATAACGTCTCGGGGAAGCCCATTCCACAAGTTGATAACTCGATTGAAGAAGAAATTCTTGGATTCGTGCGAGTTAAAAGATTTACCAATAATTTTGCAACCGTTTCCCCGCGTGTAATTAGATTGGTCGATAGTGAAGTACTTACTACAGTTCATATTGTCGATGCCTTTGATGATTTTGAACACTTGAATTAAGTCGCCTCTTAATCTGCGCTGGGTTAAAGGAAATAGATTTAATTCTCTAAGACGCTCTTCGTATGGTTTGTTCTTTAGGCTAGGTATCATTTTGGTAACTCTACGTTGAACTCGTTCTAGCTTGTTTATATCTTTTTGGTAATAAGGGCACCAGGATTGAACGCAGTATTCCAGAAGAGGGCGGACTAAGGAATTGTAAAGGGTTAGGATAACTTCTTTGGATTTATGCTCAAATGACCTGCCTATAAAGCCAATTATTTTGTTTGCCTTCTTAACAACTTCTGAACATTGTTGACTCGGTTTTAGGTTACTCGATATTGTTACTCCCAGATCAGTTTCTCTGTTTACATTCTTAAGCTGAGTGCCATTCATCGAATAGTTTGCTTTCTCATTTAGGTATCCGACATGTAGTACTTTACATTTATCCGCATTGAAACTCATTTGCCAAATTTGGGCCCAACATGACAATTTATCTAGATTGTGTTGCATATCGTCAACTTGTTCTTTTGAGAGTACGCTATTTGCAATTTTTGTATCGTCAGCAAATTTTGAGATTGTGCAGGTGAGACCCTCATCTATGTCGTTGATGTAAATTAGAAAGAGAATTGGTCCTAGTACCGATCCCTGGGGTACCCCGCTACTTACATTGGTCCATTTAGATGCCCTACCGTTTATGACTACCCTTTGCTTTCTGTTGCTGAGCCAATTTTCTATCCATTTCAACACACCGTCTTGTATTCCATGCGCTTTTAGTTTTAGCAGTAAACGTTTGTGGGGAACTTTGTCAAAGGCCTTTTGAAAATCAAGGTATATAATATCTACAGCTTTACTCTCATCGTAGAGGTTGAGGATATCGTGGAAGAAGTCTAAGAGGTTTGTTAAACAGGAACGTTTTTTACGAAAGCCGTGTTGAGTATCTTTAAGTATGTTATTTTCCTCTAAGTGATTTACGAGTCTGTCTCGTATGACCGTTTCTAGCATTTTACATACAACTGAGGTTAAGCTAATTGGACGATAGTTACTGGGTAGGGATTTGCTGCCTTTTTTGAATATCGGTGTTACGTTGGCTAGCTTCCACTGATCAGGCATAGTTCCAGACTGCAAGGATTTATTGAATAGTAATGTCAGTGGTTTGGAGAGCTCATTCTTAGCTTCCTTTAGAACTCTAGGCGAGATTGTATCAGGTCCTGGCGTTTTATTTATCTTGAGTTTATCTAAACAATTCAATACTTCTCTCTCTGTAACGGTGATATTGCTTAGAACATCTGAATTATCAATCTGAATCGGCGATGGTGTAGGGATATCACTGAGGTCTTCTGTTGTAAAAACTGATGCAAAGAAGGTATTGAGGGCATTACTCATTTGTACTTCGTCTTTGGTGTATTCTCCTTTTTCATCGACTAACGGTCCAACAGTTGAAGTAACTACTTTTTTCTTTCTGATATAACTATAGAATTCTTTCGGGTTTGTTTTACTTTGATTCGCAATATGTAACTCTAAGGTCTTTTTACTTTGCTTAATTAACTTTTTGGCTTTGCGTCGTAGCTCTACAAATTTCACCCGTTCTTCGTCATTTTGTGAGGATTTTAATCTATCATTAGCAAATTTTTTAGCAAGCAGGCAGTTTGAAATATCTTTATTCCACCATTTGGGCTTATTATTATGGCCTGAACGCCGTATTTTCGATGGTATGCAGTCTTGCACTGCTTTTAGGTAAGTGGTTTCGAATAACTTCCAAGATGTATTTATGTCGTTATTGTTAATTAAAAAGCTCCAGTCAGTTTCTTTAAACATATCTCTAAGTTTATGGAAGTTTGCTTTCTTGAAATTAGGGACTTTTTCGATGCTACTATTTGGTTCGTTACTAGTAAACTTTAAAGTGAAAGTTATCGTACGATGGTCGCTGTTACTGAATTCATCACCAACATTCAAATTCTCTATCAATTCTTCTTTTGTTGCAAGTACAATGTCAAGAACGTTATTACCACGGGTTGGCATTCGAACAAATTGATAAAGCGAACTCTCTTGCAAGTTCGTATACAAGTCATGTCCGGAGTGTGAAGTAAGAGTATCGCCCCACTTGGTCACAGGTAAATTAAAGTCGCCAAAAATTACGGTATCTTGTGAGTTACTTGTATGCTTTTACCCTGTGTGTGTGTAGTCTGTGCAGATGTCTATTGAACCATTTGGGTGACTGGTTACGTGTTACAGTTTTCTTGGGGATGTGCTTGTCCATTGTGGCTTGAATAGAGTCACAGAGTCTGGTCCAGTTCGTATCAGCAAAATTAGCCATAGGGTCGTAGCTGTATTCAGTTAAGTCCACGGAGATGGCTCCCATGTCCACTCTGTTGTATAGGTAAATGTCTCTGGGTAATTGTTTCTGAATGGTAGGTCTTATATTTGTGTCAACTAGTACCATGTCATGATCGCTCAAGCCAGGTACTACCCATGTCCGTGTTATCAAAGAGATGTTGTTTGTGAGAAAAAGGCCTAAAATGTTGGATGTGACCCCATATCTAATGTTTGGGGAGTTTCTCATTACGCTAGCTTGTGTGCGTGTTGGTTCGAGTACTGTTTGTGAGAGTGAGTGAGTGTTGATTATGTCAATTAAGTTTTTGTGTAGGGATCTTCTGTCAGTATTTGGTAGTATTATATCGCTTTCATTGGTGGGGTTGTCGAATGTCGCGTTGCTTGTCCAATCAATGTCTGGGAGGTTAAAGTCTCAAGCCAACCATATACTGTACATTTGGTGGGATCTATTCTAGATAGGGAATCATCAAGTCGCTACAGGTATTCTACGTTAGAGCTATGGCGCCGGTAAAAAGATCCTATTTAAAGTGGCCTGCAGCCCTGTATCTGTGTCTGCGTTTAGTTGATTGCCTGGGGATACAACTAGTCCTGGTTGCATCGCTATTATGATTCCGCCGTGGTCTCCAGTCTCTCTGTCTTTTCTGTGTAATGTCATGCTATAGGGATTGTCCGTCGGGAAGACTTCACTGTTCCTAATGTCAGTATTGAGCCATGTTTCTGTCCCTATAACAGTGTCTGGCTCATATCATAAGTCACAAGGGTGTGGTGAAATGAGGGTTCTAAGGGTGGATGGCTCTCTTTTAGCTAGAGAGCTTTGGGTGATGGTAGTGGTAACTGTAGGATTAAGGATGGTTGAGGAATTAGGTAATGATATTGGGGTTAAGGACAGTGACTTAGTTCTATGATTAGGTTGGTATGGTGTGGAATGGCATGTGGGAGTCAAGTCATGCGGACCATCGTGGGAAGGGGAGGAATTGTCAGGGTATTCCTTAGCTGTTGGTCTATGGTTCATATCTCAGGTTGAATTGGTGTGGTGATGGTGCAAGGATATTGAAGGAGAGGTAGGATCAAGGAGAAAGAATCTGTTTGATGTGGTATAAGGATGTAAGGATAAGGAGAGGGAGGAACTGTAATTTGAGGCCTACAGTCCCAGCACATCCATGAGAGATTTTGCTCGAAGTATTCCGTCGAACACAGCAGTGAAGCCTCCAACACAGCTAATGTGATACTATCCCCAGTGTATGGAGGCCTTACAGCAGAGGTCGAACTGGATGGCCCGCTGGCCCATCCTAACCACATGCTGGCAAACCCGGCATGGGTACTTGGGAGCGCGGGGGCCGGAGTTGAGCAAAGTCTGTGTGTCACTACACACGAGGAGGAGCAACATTAGGCCATGAAACTTAGGCCTATTATTAAAATTAATTATACTACTTAGCCCCGGGGTAGTGACTAGGTTACCCAGGAGATATATATGTGTATGTGTTTCTGTGTCTGGTAGAAGTGAGTTTGATATGTAAATGTGTTTCAGCCAATGTATTCACTGTTGCTTATGTTGTAAAGTAGAAAAATAATGTAGAATATATGGAGTAGGCCTATTGTCTATGTGTATGTTGTTTTGTGTGGGGTGTACATTTCCATGTTTGGGGCAATCACAGGCACTAGGGTAGTATTCAGTCCCCTGTATTATCATTGTTTGGTAACTACCGGGTGATATCTAAAGGCTGGATAGTGTTAAAGAACTTGTTAGTCTGGATTAAGTTTAACATTTTGGTATTGCTTTTTAGTTTGGTTTAAGCAATACTATAATTGAACTCTTGTGTTGGCAGTGTGTTGAAACTCGACAGTATAATAAAAGAACACCAAGGTCATATTACGAAGAATCCATTATAGATATGTAAATGCAAATAATAATTGTATTTAATGTAGTAATAGGACCAATACATGTGGAACATATTTTTCATTGTTCGTTCTGATTTCAGTACATTTCAATATTCAATAATTATGTATTTCATAGTAAAAGTCTCTACTATGCAATTAGGCTGTAAGGTTCCATAATAACTCCCTTTACTATAGTTTATGGATATTATTCAAGCATAAAATGATATACAGTAGGTAATTGTCAATGTATATGGGAATAAATAAGTGTGTCTTGGGGGGGGGGGGGCTATATGAAATAGAAAATAAGCGGTTTCAGATGCGCATCTCACCTTGCATTTGTTGAGGGGCTGTAAACAAACCCTCACCCCACTCTCCTTCATAGTTCCAACCTGCTCAGACATACTTTTGTGATCATCTAATATTTGCTTAATGCTTGACCCATCGATGTGCACTATCAAGTCTACAATCCATATTTAATAAGGTAATTTTTCTGTCAATACTTTTCTTCATAAAAGTCCTTTTGAAGTTTCTATATGGTGGGCTGCGAGTATCCTATCCATAGACACAAAATTACCAGGCTAATAAAAACCACGCCAGTGTGCACACGCCCTGATAATACTTGAGTGGCGCGTAGTGACACTAGGCAACTCAAGCTTCAACAAGCCACGAATTTCCCAGACACATCAGTTACTAGACAGCCATGAAGGAGAGATGTACTGCTCTGTCTGGCCATGGCTATGAGAGGAGCGAAGTGAGGGAAAGAGGACAAACATTGGTGGGAGATCGCGAGGGGAAAATCATTTGGCGTTTGGAGGACGACGCACTACTCCTGCAACACCACCGCCACGTGCCTGCCTGGGGTGCATGTACACATGCACAACGTGTTACTTGTGCACAATGTGCATTCCCTTCACCCCCATGCCAGCCCAAGAGCCCCACACAACTGCCCAAGCACCCTTCAGTAGCACGACGTGCAGGAACGAGGGGAAGGAGGGCGACACACACCACAACCTCTCATCTCTCCCACCATCCTCCTCCCCCTTCCACCACAAATCCTTCTCACACAGCATTATGTTATCCCTTCTCTTTAACATATTACTGCTTTATATCAGGGTGCAATCCCATTGCTATACCTTCAACACCTCCTCCCCTACATTATAATACTTCGTAGGTAGCATATGTACCTCGGAAAATCACCGTAATGATCTTAATGACGTGCTATAAAGCAATTATGCGTATAAGCAGATCTTTTGGAATGTGCCAGGGATGTGCTTATGCCTCCCATCAATATTGATCGTATTTTTAGACAACACGCTTGGCCAGGGGCACTCCCTTTCAGTCCCTGGTATACATATTTAGTATATGGGATATATCTAGGTTTGAGGGACGGTCCTAGAGCCCTGCCACTGCTCCCACGATAATGAGGGTGAAGGAGGGTAAGTGTGAGTGAGTGTGTGCGAGATGTAAGTGTATTTTGATGTTTGCTATCAACAGTTACTACTTAGAGCTGCTTATCAATCAATATTCAGACGGATACTGCCTTTGCCTCAGTTTATGTACACTTTTGAAAACCACGGTCATATTATGAGGCCTATCGCTGTTTCTATATAACATCATATGAGGCATAGCGCACTTCTTGGGTTAACAATGTCAAATATATGATAAAGTATGTGGTTAACTACATATAAATAATGTCTAATGGATGCAATAGGTTTTACACTTGTGAGAAAATAATTGCTTTTGCCATTTTTGAGCATTTTAGCTTTGCCCCTAGACTGAGGAAAAGGCTTCACACTAACAAAAAACGTCACCCAGACCTCTTTTAAGCTAACTTGTGTACATTTTCGGTAGAAAGTTGGCCTGGCCAGAGCCGCGGTGGTTGAGTGGACAGCACGCTTATGTGTAAATCTGCTTGATCTGGGTTCGATCCCAGCCAAGGCGGACATTTAGTGGGTGTGGTAGTACGTCCTAGCATGTTTCATATGCTCGTATACAGACGTATACAGACGTATATAGACTAATAACACACACAACAAAGCCATTCCAAAAGCTTCCTCTCTCTCCAACACTCCTTCTCCCCTCTCTACACTATTAAACAAAATTAAAGTAGAAAGTAGCTACGAGGTGCCGTTGTAAAGGCCTATCCCTCAATACCTTCACCTGACCTGACCATGGGCTGGTTTCTCCTAAATTGCAGACTTGCTATTGCTCTCACAGAAAAAAAAAATCGTCCCCTGAATGGTGTGAAGCGTCTTATAATCTCCAAATTAATAAGTTGAAATGTCTTAAAATCTTCAAAATCCAAAAAGACCAGCCTCGCACCAGATAGGGTTAAGGCTAAAACCGAGAACATGAAGTGCCCTGGGTATGTCAACTTCATGAGTGGCAAGTCCCATCTGGCTTATTACTAAACACATTTATTTTTTGTTTTTGGGGGGAGTATTGGAACGATGTGTGTTGTGCTTGTTTAGTGTAGAGACATTGTTATGCCACGTATTTATAACACGAGGTAAATTCTGATTGTTCTTCCCATTCTGGGAATGATGCAGTATCTTCAACTTAGGATACTCTCGACTGGGCGAGGACTGACCTAATTTCTCTAAAAATCACTCAAATAACAGGCAATAAACAGAAAACACAAGGACAAATTACAAAGTTGTTTATTCTTTACACGCTAGGGAACATAAACAAACACAGGAGTCTCTAATGGTCATGCAGGCTCGTAAAATAAGGAATAATAATATGTAAATAAATATGAGACAATAGGTCTCTACACAAATAAATCTTCCTTAAAATACGGTAGAGAATGAACGAAAGTAAATAAGTAAATATATAAATGAACACTGAGGTAACAAAGGTGACAACAGAGCAATAACTCTCAAAAGTAACACAAAGGACGAACTGAGAATGATACACTTAGATAAATGATAACTTATATCTTTGGAAGGCTTTCAACATTTATAGATGAATATATTTAACTGGAGTTTCTTGAATCAAACACACAGTCTATATCAAGTGGCTGAAAAAGCATAACTCTGCAACGAAACTCACTATTTGTATATGAACCTGAGTGATAAGAACGTATAGACTCAGGTCTGCAGCAAGAGATCTTGAATAACTGTGGGTGTATGTATTTGTTTTTTCTTTTTTTTCCTTTATTCCAACTACTCCCTCTCGGGCATAGGCTGAGAGCCTGTACATTCCACCGCTCAACACGGTGAAGCCCGTGAGGTCTTGTTCCAGTCTGGGGAGTGAGACATGTGAAGCATCCATCATGGCTCGAAGCAGCTCCATCTCTGAAGCGGCTGGTTGCTTCGTTCAAGTGCTTCACCGTCTCACCCTCCGGACTCAGACCCTCAATCTCAGAACGCCACCTATTGAGCAGTGAACTCACTAGGCATTGTCCCCCTGTAACATATTTTGAATATGGGAATATTCATACAGTGTTATTTAATCAGGGAACAATGAGGGTATTTTTTTGGCATTTCGGTGGGCTTTGTGGTAATGCACTGATACTAGGTACAGCACAAATTCAATCCCAATAATATCTTCCCATTGACATATCGGGATTTGAACCCGGGTCCATTGGATTACCAATCCAGTGGCATGACCACTTCACCGCACCTCCCCTTATAATATATATGAATTAATATAGGGATAATATATCTATATTTCTTCTCAAATGAATCCCGGGAGCCCGAACTCGAGGAAGTATGTATATATATATCACCGGTGTAGGAGAGGTGTGGAATGTTTCCCAATAAACGGGAGAACGAAAGGCATGGAGAGAAGGAAAGATGTAAAGCACGTCTTTGATATGATTTACGTTATTAATTAAGAGAACCTTGGCATATCTGGGTCTAAGCCCTCACTATAATCTTTGTTACCACTATAAGGAACACAGAGGCACTTACAGGAGCTTTTAGTAGAGGCGAGCACTTGAAGAACGAGCACGGGCACTGCTGTTGAAGTTGTGTCGAGGTCCTCGGTTCTAACACTCATTCACTATGTTACACAATGTTCAAGATGGGACCCTCTGTGACTTTGGTAACTTCTCTCGATTACGGGCTCGGATCTGGCCCGAATAACATCAGCAGGCGTTTGGCCAGGTCACATTTCCCTCTGGGTTTCTGGCTGGTCCTCTTATACTCACTCACGCTGTATCTGTGTGAAAGAACTAACTTTTCCCGTACCAAAGGATTGAACAAACTCTTTCCCTGTTTTGGAAGCAAGCTAGCAAAGTTAGTGGCGACTAGTGAACGGACACACCCTTGCCTTATCTCGTCATGAGCCCTAGACAAAGCGGGCAGGAGGGAGACTGTTCAGGAAGTCTGGGGGGTTCTTTAGTACAAGTACTGTGTTGAAGAGTAATTCTGGCCTGAGAGATTTGTGGTTGATTCACTCTTTCAACACTAAATTCTTGAGAGATATTACAGACCTTGAGGGGCCGCAATAAGTCTTGAACCTATTAGTTACTCCTAATTCGTCCCAATTGAATATTACGACAAGCTTCGTATTTGGGAGCTGTCCTTTCTACCCTAGGACTACTTGTCAAAGATCCAAAAATAGGATACAAGCAAGCAGGCTGGTTGCTTGCTGAGGGTCGCTGGCGTATGTAGTATCTCTTCTGGTTGAGATGTCCAATGCAGGGAGACTCTGGGCATGAAGGGCACAGCAGGTGATGAGGTTTTGTTTGGGGTTGTTTGATAAGATGCAATATTTGCACCTTTCATTTCCAGTAGAGTAGTATTCATGCAGGTAGCGGAAATGGGTTGGAGTCTGGGAGCAGCGAGAATTGAGAATTATTCAGGTCTGAAGTGTGTTGCGTTTTCCTGAATTCTTGCTTTGGTTTTCCGCCTTATTGTTTTGGGTATTTAGGTGACGGAGCAGTTGCTGGGTATTTTTCCTGAATGCACGCCTTGGAGTTTGTAGTGTGGCTGCAGGTTGGTGTGATTTGAGGTTGCCCTGGCTCGTCAAGGTACATGAAAAGTGTTGATGCGTCTCTGGTGGCCTCGTCCGCGTGCGTATCACCTTTTCGCCTTTTTGGTGGTGAAGATGGTGACAGACAAAGCCTATCTGTATTGTTGCTGGTGCACGCTCTTGGTTTGGTCATGTGGGTGAATTGTGGTGAGGTTTGGGCTAGTGCAGGGGTCATAATAGTGGTGCAAAGGGTTGTTGGAGACACAATTGTCAATTTTTTTCTGCGGAATGAAATAATGACTCCTATTCCGCTTATTTTCTTTGGATGATGCGGCTGTTCTAGGTACGGTGGCCCCTTCCACGCTCCGTTGGTCGCCATGTTGGTGCCCATCTGGGTTAATCTATTGTGTTGCTTTTATGGTAGCAACCCGGGCTGGTTGCTCCGAATTTGCAGCTGATGATGGTGATCCTTTGGTATGAATGTTTGGTAATTTTCTCTCCTGCTGCATCTCGCCATCGCCTTCCAAAAAAAAAGTTCCGACCTTGGGGCTGGGGCTGGTATCGTTTTGAAGTGGCATTGCGGTGGTAACGTAGTTGCAGGTGCTGGAGGAAATAATACCAGATTCTGGCCGTGGTGTTAAGTGGTGCATTGGTGTTCCTGAAGATGATGAGGGTGATGGGGTCATCAGACACCATGACTGTATTTATTAAGTGACGTGGGGATTTAATTTTATGTAGAGACCCAAGTCGGATGATAGCGATTTGGGACACTTTCATGTTCGGTGGGTCAGAGGGTGTTGGTGGTGTGGAGGTCGTTGGCCGAATGATGGCTTGACTTGTCACCTGGTTCATTTTATGGATGACTGCGGATGCAGAAGTAGCAGGTGACTCGATAGGCTGGAGGTTTGGTATAGCAGGTGGCTCAGGTATGTTTGTTGACCGGGTCATTTTCTGCAGTGTTGGTGTTGCAGGTTGCAGTGGAGGTTTGGCCTTTGGGGTGCGGGAGGTGAAGGTCGACGTCCTTGTCAAGCTAGGTTCCCATTTACAAGGACATCGTACTTGGTGGCCAAAGGGTGTGCACAGGCTGTTTAGAAGGGGTTGGAGAAAGAGTTAGTTATGGTGTTGAACGATAACGGGTCTTAGAGTTGGTTTGAGTTTTTTTAGAAGAGGCAGAAATGGTAGGGCTAGAATGGGAGGTGGTAGAAAAAGGAGAAGAAGTGGAAGAAGGAAGAGAAGGTGACTGGGAAAAAGTTGTAGGCGACACAGGAATGTGCAAAGAAGACAAGGGAGGAAAGGTAAGCATAGAAGCGGGGAGTGGGGTGGGAGGAGTCGGAGGCTGGGGCAGTTTTAGCGGTAGGTTTGAAAGGCGGAGGAGTATGAATGAGTGAGGAGGAATCTTTGGAGGTGGATGGAGGGGCAGTTGGTGGTTCAACGGGGATAAAATGACAGGACAGATCGGGGGATTGTTGTGTGGTGGTGGGGGTTGGGGATTTTGACACGGGTTGGAAAGGATAGGAAGGGGTAGGCAGATGGTAAGGGGGGGTAATGGTGCTACGTGAAGGTAATTCGGCAGCAGCCGAGGATACGGTGTAAAGGTATAGAGGTGGGTGGATGGTGGGGGATGTGTGATGGTGATGAGGGGGATAAGTAGGATTGGGCGGAACCCTGGAGGTACGGTTGGGGTTTTACCCGAAGGATGTTGTACAGAAGGTGGGATTGGTGGATGAGGTGTAGTGGAAGGGTGGGTGGGGGTAGGAGGTTGGTAGGGTGGAGTAATGCAAGGAGGTAGTGGAGGAGGTATTGTAGGTCTCTGGATAGGTGGCGGTGGTTGAGGTTGACAGATGCCGGGAGGGTGGATAGGGGTAGGAGTGCAAGCGGGTAATGGAGAAGGTAGGGTAGGTCTCTGCTTGGGAAGAAATGGTAGTTCGAGATTAGTGGTGGGGCATACATTTTTATCACTCTGCTCAGCCAAAATAGTGGTGTTTTTGGCCAGAGGCTGGAACCGATGTACATACCTGTTTTGATATGTGAGTGATTCCCTGTGATAATTAACTGTGACCTGGTAACAATTCGAACCTTTAGGATCTCGAACAGTCCTTTGTACCTGGACTTTAATTTGCTGGGCACGGGTAACTGGGCCACCATTACTAAGTCTCCCACTTGGTGAGGGCTGGTTTTAGGCGTCTCGTCTGGTTGTAGGTCCTGCAGGTACTGGAATTGGTGCAGGCACTTCCTGGGGTGTACGTTGGCTGAGTTGAGGGCAGGCGAGGGCTCGGATGGGACGGATAGGTGCCGCAATGGTAATAACAGGGGCGGTTCTCCTAAGATCCATTGATGGGGGGTGATTCCATCTTCGTAGGGGCAGTTATTAATTCCCCATTGCACTATTCTTACTTTCCTAGGCCAGTTGGTAGTATTCATTTGTTGCAAATGAATTGGTATCTGATTGGCAATGGTACGATGGCTGCAATCGCAAACGGAGTTGCCCTGGGGCCAGTAAGGTGAGGAATGGCTGATCTTATATCCGAAAATCTGGGATAATTGTGTCCAGATTTGGCCAGTAATGTCGGGGGCGTTGTCGGAGTGAATAGCCTGAGGAAATCCGAAGTACGGAACTACGTGTAGGAGGAGGGCTTCGGCCATGGCAAGGGCAGAATGTTCTTTTGCCGGGCAGGCGATTACATACATGGAATAGGTATCGACGAAGGTGATGATGAAGCGATATCCTTTATGTCCTTCCATTGGTCCCATGACGTCGACAGCTACGAATTGCCAAGGCTTGGAGGTGATGAGTTTGCAGGATGGTCCTGGGGTCCTGGAGTTGTCTTTGTCCAGTGCACAAGCACGACAGGCTTCGGTGATCGTTTTTGCCGCTAGGTGAGGTTTTTATGTCCAATAAATGTCTTGAAAGCTAGCCAGCAATTTTGTTTGGCCTAAATGGATGCCATTGTGTGAATAGAGTGATTCCATGATCTTTTGTGCAATGGAGGGTCACAAGACGATTTTACCTCCAGATGTGTAAAGGGTGTCGCCTTTTCTGGTTAGTTCTTTAAAAATTGCTTTAAGAATCCATGAAGGTCGATCTTAAGCGAGGAAGGTCTGTAGGATGTCCTGTTGTGGGTCGTCGTCTTGGAGGTGGTGCTAGGTGTTCTAGTTTTGGTGGTAGTTTTGCTGGTAATCTGGAGAGGGCGCCAGCATTAGTGTGCAATTTTCCGGGTCGGTAGGCAATTTCGAAGTCGAACTCCTCCAGGGATTCTCTCCACCTGAAAGTGAGGGAGTTTTTGGTATCTGACTTCCGGAGCCACTGGTAGGCCTGGTGATCTGTGATGATTGTAACTTTAACTCCGGCTAAGTAGGCTTTAAAGTGCTGGAGTGCCCATATTATGCCTAGGCACTCTCTCTTGGTAACCAGATAGTATATTTCTGTGGGATTTGGGATTTAGAATTCTGCTGGCACAGGCAATGATGTGTTCTTTGCTATCCTGGGTCTAAGCTAGCACTGCATCAATTCCGAATTGAGAAACATCGGTGTAGAGGCTGAAGTGCAGCTGGTAATCCAGAAAGGAGACAATAGGGGTGGAGACGAGTAGATCTTTGAGGGTACGGAAGGCTTGGAGTCTCTCTGGGGTCTATAAAAACGGCTCCTCCTTCCGAGTTTGGTCGTGAAGTGGTTTCGCGATGGTCGCAAAGTTTGTCACGACGCTAGACCGATGAAAGTGCGGACCCCTTTGACATTGTTAGGGAGCATAATCTTGCTAATGGCTTGAAGTTTAGCTGGGTCAGGTGAAATCCCCGCTTTGGACACAACGTAGCCTAGGAAATTGACTTCTTGCTTGGCCATGGTACACTTAGTTGGTTTGAGTTTTAACCCTGCATATCAAATAAGTTGAAATACCTGGGCGAGGCGTTGCATATATACATTTGTCTGCAAAAAAATGTCCTGGCCAAAGGCCGATGTCTTCTAAATGGTAAGTTCGCTGTCGCTCGCCCAGAAAGATCTACACCTGAATCGGCTGAAGTGTCTTATAAACTCCAAACTATTTATGATTTGTTTTAAAATCTTCAAACTAACTGAGTGATACAGGGCTGGTCTAAAAATACCCACTTCGTAACAGATAGTTTATTGTTGTTGTTGTCGTTCCCTAGGGTGCCTGGCCGAACAGCCCCGAGTCCCTAAGGAAGGCCATGGCCGCGATCTGGCTTTCCTACAGGGCTCTCAAGGAGTGTAAATTATGTTGTTGGCTTAAGTGACTGCTTGGAATGCAGTTTTCTATGATGTGCTTAATAGTATGGGGTGATGTGTCGCATCCTGGGAAGGTGTCGACGACGGAGTCATCCAGTCTCTTCTGATAGCTCAGAAGAGCTGGATGGTGCCTACATCTCAGCCTGGACAGGTGGACTCTGTTCTCGCAAGGAAGGTAGGACTCAGAAGGATGGATTGCGGGAGGTCGTGCATGCAGCTGCGTGTTGTCTTTGAGTGACTGGATAGAACGGCGAGAGATATGAGTATGGATGTGCTTCTGGAAGCTGTTTTGGGGTGGGCAGGGAGGGAGAGATGACAATATTTTTGTGTGATATCGTGGGCTGGGAATTGAGTGCCTCTCATGTCCAGGTGGTCTTTGACTTTGAGGACTTTGGTTTCTTGATGTAGGTGATTTGTAGGTGTAGTTGTTGTTGTTGTTGTTGTTGTTGTTCCCCAAGCTGCCTGGCCGAACAGCCCCAAGGCCCCGAGTAAGGCCAAGGCCATAAATGAGCGCCCCCACAGAACCCTCCCTGCCGACCACAATAAAGCCTGGGTGACCGAAGCCACTCCATGGCGGGGGGCTGAGAGGGTGCGTAAACACCCGGGAAACCAAAGCCCCACCCAGGGCCCTGTGCCCCTCAGCAATTATGAAGAGAAAGTTGAGGGGCAAAGGAAAAATGTGACGCTTTAGCTTCCAATCTTGGTAGATTGGGAGGTCAATCCACGGAAGAGACGCCGTCACTCGAGATCTAGAAAATATATAAGTAAAAGGAACAGTCAGAGTAAGCTATGGGTATGGCAGAGATCGCTCAGATCTCACTCTGATAGACCAGCCGATCACCAGTGTAGGTGTAGTAGCTGTGCAGCCTGTGATGAGTTTTAGGGTTTTGTTTTGAATGGTCTGCAAGGTCTTGTGATGTGTATCAGCTAGGTTAGAAGCCCAGGCAGGGCTTGCATATTCCACCACTGATCTGATGTATTGTTTGTATACTGTGGTGATAGTTTATTTGTTGTGTCCAGATTTTGTGTGGCAAAGTTACCTGAGGGTGTTAGTTTATGTTTTATGTTTGTGATATGTTGTTTGAATGGCATTAGAGTAGCATATGTTTCTCCTAGGATTTATTTTGTGTGTGTGTGTGTTAAGGGGGTGTTATTTATAGTGAGGAGGGGGGCGTTTCTATATTCGGCCGTCCAGCTTGTGACGAGGGTTGCTATAAGAACTCGGGAGTAAACAAATATGTAAATTGCCAAGAACTTATAAGTATTAACTTACTTTAGATGTTGATAATGATTGATAGCTCAAGGATAGAGTTAGGAATAAATAGAAGTTATAGTGTAGGAATAGGTTTTTACACCATACCTGAAAGAGGATTTATGGAGCTTCGATCTTACTCTCCACCATCTAAACAATTTAACCAACACACCTAAACTTCTTGAGATGCTGAAATAGCCTCCCGAAAATATCAGGCCCTACCCGGGAATTGAACTCGGGACCCGTGGGTTATGAGGCCTACACTTTGCCAGTTAGACCAATAGAGATATCCCTCTTGGCCTGGTCGGCTCAAGTTATTTCCACATCTTGTTCAGTTTAGGCTAACCTATTTTCACTGACTTTACAATAGTGGCCACTAGGAGTTAAGAATTGGGATGACTTAGCATGAATAAGGTGGTTGTATTAGGAGCGGCTAGAAGTAGGTGTTGCTGAGATGGTCATTAGAGTGAGTCTGAGTTTTTTTTGTGAGGGACCCGCAGATTCCAAAGTTACGCATGCGCAGTGAATATCCTATTCATTAATGGGTCATTTAACTAACTACAAGATATACAGGATTAAATATAAAAATAACCCAATTTATCTAGGGATAATAAACCCATAGAAACTTAATACGAAATTGTACATATCTTTTATTAGGATATGCATGCTACTCTACTGCGGGCGCCTAACTCAAACATACAGTATATTACTTATCCTAAATTGTCGAGATGCTTACGAGTCTCGACACATTCCCACCACCAATATATACATATCTACAATAATCCCGCAGTGATGTTAGATGTTCAAAGCTGTGAAGAACTGACAGCGGCTCTGCGAAGAGGTAGTTTTCTAACAGGATCTTTACTGGCAGATGGTCCAGCGACTGCTATTGACGCAAGGGTATAGTCGTGAGAGCCAACACCATCATCAGCGACCGCCGGCCGAGAGATCGAAATCATTTCGACATCCTGTTCCAGTGGATACAACTTGATGATGGGTCGAGTGGTCAGGCTGTTTTTTTTCCTAATCTGGACCACTCTAATTAAATCATCTCATCCCGGATAGAGTTTGACTACTCTACTAAGTTTTCAAAGGACACGAGGTCCCTCGTCATGTACACTAACTATGTCATTTACTTATGGCCATACACTGCTTGATGAGCCTCCCTTTGTTTTATAGGCTTCTCGCAATGATGCCAAGTATTCACTAGACCAACGCTTCCATAGGTCCCTGATTAATATATTGATGTAATCATACCTGCTGTGTATTGCGTCTTTACTATCGTAACTAGGATCCTGCAGGTCATCTAGCTGAATCACAGCCTTTGGTAAGTCACAGAGTCTACGACCCTTAACCAGCATGGATGGAGTAATAGGACTAAGGTCCTTCAGATCACCCGAGACATATGTTAAAGGGCGATCATTCACGGTAACCTCCAGCTCCAATAAGACAGTAGTTAGTTCCTCAAAGAAGATGAGAGCACGACCTAGTACCTTTTTAAGCCCAGCCTTCACAATACCTATGGCTCTCTCCCAAATAGCTCTGAACAAGGTGCACGCGCTGGTATAAAACGCCATTCACAACGAATGTTGGTAAGATGAGCTTGAAGACTAGGATAGCTTTGAATGCCTTCCAGGTGTCTGGAAGCTCCTACAAATGTAGTAGCATTGTCGCTTAACATTATCTGTGGAAATCCCTGCCTACTACAAAATCTCCGGAACGCATGGATAAAACTGTAACAGGTCATATTGCTAACTACTTCAATGTGAATAGCTCTGGTAGTAGCGCACATAAATAATAGCATATAAGCCTTGTTGTTGTGTGAGTCCCAGACAGGAATTGATCTTGTATAATCGACCCCCGTGACCTCGAAGGGATCTCTAGGAGTAGTCCTGATGTCTTGCAGGGGAGGTACCTAGCTGTCGCGTATGTATTACCCTGTATTTTACGACAGGTTATACACTTACTGGTCACTTGTTTTAATGTTTACGTTTACGTTTACGTTGAGGGACCCGCAGAGGGCCGCTCTCGGGCGGCATGATATGCGGGGGTTGTGCTTTTAGGACTAATGGTTGGGGACAGGATTAGGATTAGGTATGTAATGATTGGTGATCCTAGTTCTAAATGAATCAAGGGTGTGGCTATTAACTACATGAGACGAGAGGTGATTCCACTCTTGGATGCTGCGGGGAAAACATGATTGTCTAAATATGTCCGTGCTTGCCTGATACGTGTGGTATTTTAGGTTGTGGCTGCGTCTCGTAAATTGTATACATGTAGGGTGTAAATATATATCATTGTCTATGTCTACTAAGTTGTTAGTGATTTTATATAACATCTGTTGTCTGTGCATTTATCTTTTTGTTGCAAGTTGGTCGAGTTTAATGTCTTGTTTGAGCAAAGTGACAGATGTAGTTTGTCTGTAATCACGTCTGATCCATCTTGCAGCTTAGTTTTGTAAGGCCTCTAGTTTACTTATATTGTTGTGAGTGTGTGGATCCCAGACGGTATCGTAGTATTCTAAGTGTGGCCGAACAAGTGTTTTAAATGCTAGAATTTTGATGTTTGGGTTGCACTTGGTGAGATTCCTGCTCAGGAAGCCCAGGGCCTTATTAGTCTATGCTCTGATGCTGCTAACGTGAGTGGTCCACCTCAGCTTGTATTATCTTAGGAATCCACTACCTTTGCCGTATATATACGACCACGTGATTGACTCCATAGTGACAACAGACACGATGGCACATATTGATGAACATGGTAGTGAAAGGGTGTTTGGAAGGCAGTAGTATCGGATATTTCATTGAATCCGGAAGAGCCGCTAACTTCAATCCACCTTCACATACAATTAAACCTCCTTTCATGACAAGTCCTAATTGGTTTAGTAAATTATTGCGAGTACCCTTGTCACCAGACAGCATCTCGTACTCCTCTAGGAAGCATTCCTGCTGGCATCTTTGAGCTACAATCTTTTCTGCTACTTTTAGTTCCTTAATGCTGAGGAGGGTACAGTCTGCGTGAAACGTCCCTTTAATTTTTGTCTTCAAATTATTCTTGTATCGAATAGTCCATGCAACTATCCAAATTAATTTATCATAAATGCCATATTTTCCCCAGTTCCATAACTGTGTGTCCTGGTCATCATTGGTCCCAATGACTTGGCTAGTTACTTGTGGCATTGGGTCATCTGGTAATATATCTTCTGGCCACACGTCTTTGTTTCGGAGCCGCATGGGCCCCTCCCACCAAAAAGCAGATTTCAGATATTTTGCCGAAACACCACTAGCCAGCAAATCACTAGTTTTCTTTAGAGGACACTTACTGGAATTCTACAGTCGGAAAAAGGAATTTTATTTTGTCAACTAGGTTCGCGACATACTCCGGAAGCTTCTTCATGCTGTGCAACCAATGCAATGTAACCTGACTGTCGCCCCATAATACAATTTTATTGACTTTTACAATGTTATGGTAGGCTTCCTCCACAAATTTGATTAATCTGGTGGCTAGCAAAGCAGCAGATAGCTCTAGTCTTGGTATAGTTATGGACCTTATTGGAGCGACCTTTGATTTAGCGATGACCAAACTGCTATGTTCTGTTCTCACAAAATATATTGCGGTGCCATAGGCGACACCACTTGCATCGCTAAATGGATGATGCTCCACCGAATCAGCAAATACCGTCCTCCGAGGATAAGTAAAGTCACAGCAGAGGCCCAGATCCTTAGAAATTTTAGACCATTCGGTAGCGCAGTCTTCAGGTAGCGGATCATCTCAATCTAGTATTAGTCTCCTTAATTGTTGTAAAAAGATTCTGGACCATATTGTTACAGGCAGTAGTACACCGAGTGGATCGAACAATTGTGCTGACACTCTTAAGCACTCTCTCTTTGTAGCCATACTGGTCTCTGGGAGACTAGCGTTGAATGTCAACAGATCAGAGTCAGGTAACCACAAGAGTCCTAATGTCTTCACTCTTTCTTGATTTTTGGCAGCAACATCATCCATCTGTTGAAGATCACGTAGTTGAGGACTATTGGTAACCCACTCTCTGAGATATAAATGTGCTTGAGACATAATTCTCTGGGCATCCCAGTAACTCTTAACCTAAGACGTGCGCATGGGGGTATGAGACACCACACGCCTGTGCGCACGTATTTGAGCTGTTCCCATCACTAACATCGTTATTTTACCATAAATAGCATTAATATTTATCCATATGCGCCTATTTTACGTTGATTATAAAGGTATTAACCTGTTACAGCAATAAAACAAGTGGAAACAGCGTTTGGATGGTCAAAATCGGCGATACAGGCTGGGAGTTACATAATGTATGGCTGAGGCAACCTCCCTCCCCTCCACTCCTCCCCACGTCTGGAGAGAGATTGTCGATCGATACTCTCTCTCTCTCTTGCACTCGCTTGGTAACAGTGATGACAATGCCCTGCTTGCAACTCGCTAATGTTAGCACGAATATAGACCACAGAATAAGGGAATAACAGGGAAAATAGGTGATAACTGAAGGAGGGGGGGGGGGGGGAAGTGGCGAAGGAGGGGATGTGGAGGACTGATATTTGGCATGGCCCAGGGTGTTTTAAATGGATTTTTTAGGCCCAGGATCTTAAGAGTCTTCCCGCAGTCGCCCGGGGAAACTCTTAAGAGTCTTCCCGCACTTGCCGGGTTAATGTACAAACCTTCCTTAATTAGAAGCGCCACACACAAGCTTCTTGTGGTGACCACCAGTCGGAAAATTGTCGCATTGTCGAAGGACCCTAGGGCAAGTGGTAATTTACTTTTTTGTTTTTTTTTGTTTTTTTATTCTATGTGATTGAGGGAGGCAAAAGGCATAACTGCCTATAGCGAGTACCTCCCCCATAGTTGAAAGAGTGACAGGGCCAAAATCAAGGGACGTTCGAGCCAAAATGCCTGGACACACAGAGTTTGAAGCAATTTAAGTCATAGGAAGAGGGAAAGACTGATTCTGGGAGAGAGTTCCAGAGCTCAGCTGTTGAGTAGAAGAAAGTTTGAGAGTAACGTTTCACTCTTGGGTTGGAGAGTTGCACAGAGTAGGGGTGGGATTGAGTTGCAAGACGGGTACCACGTGCCCTACATAAAGGAGGTGGTATGCACTGGGATAGCTCTGAGGAACACTGATTATTATAGTAGCGATAGAATAGCGAGAGAGATGCAACATTGCGGCGGAGAGAGAGAGATTGCAGAGAGTTGGTGAGTGGACGGGAGTTAATGATACGAAAGGCCTTCCTTTCAACTTTGTCTAGGAGAGCGGTGTGAGAGGAACCTCCCCACACATGTGAACAATACTCAATACAAGGGCGCACTATGCCCCTGTACAGAGCAAGAAGCTGCGCAGGGGAAAAGAACCCCCTAAGGCGGTTGAGCACACCCAGCTTCTGGGAGGCTGCCTTAGCAAGACTGGTAATATGGCAACTCAACAATATAATGAGCTTCGTTTGAAAGATAATCCATTCATAAATGGTATTTTTTTGGTGGTAACATATATATGTGTGCACATACAATTAGTATATGTATCAACTATAACCCTATAATCATTACACATGGCGAAAAATATATATTTATGAGAATCCACAAATTGCTTGCAAAGTATGAATGTTAACTTGCTAAGCACCAATTCCTTATAGAAATAGTATATATAATAAACACATGTTATAGAAGAATTATTTACAGTGGAATAAGCTACTGTCAGTAAGTTTAACTATTGTTAAAACTCACTTAAAATATAGATGCGGATATACTGTAGAGGAGAATATGGCGAAATCAGATACAGCCGAGAATGATGAGAAGTCCTGTTTACGTATAGAGGTTTTCGTACCTTAGCGGCAGTAAAAAAGATAAGCCAGAGACCATGCCCAAGACCAATAATTGGTAAAGCTTATCTTATTGTATGGACTATTATAATATTCTACTGTATGTGAAGTTTAAACGCTTTATATGTCAAACACTTCTAAGAAACTTACATTTGATGAATTATTTACTTCATAAGCCTCTGAATAAAGGAACTGAAACGATAAAATATTTTGTACAAAGGTTTGAGATATTCAGAGAAATCTAGATTTATATTTACAAAGGGCGAATATGCTACGAATTAAACAAACGAAAACTGCTTCAGAAATCATAATCATGGCTGCTAATAGTATATAATGCATAATCTTGGTATATTTCTTTTTTACCTAAAAAATATTCTGGTTAGTCCCCAAAGCGATCATTCTCCATCTGGTGGTCACCCCAAGAAGCTTGTGCGTGAGGCTTCTAATAGCCTCCACAACTTAGGGATCCTCATCAATAACGGAAAAATGTTTCAAGACCGTGGCATTAAGAAGAAACTGTGAGCAAGTCACCCCGAACAACACTACCTTAATTTAAATCGGTAGCAAAGTAAGGGTAAAGATATGTCCAAGGGATCCTTTGGCCACAGAAATCGGGTATAGTCACGATCTTCCTCATAAAATCTCAACATGAGAAAGGCCTTTTCGATGTCACTTATCCAGGCATATTTGTGTACTCTGAATTGCAGCAATATTTTAGCTAGATCTGGCACTAGTGATGGCCCGGTGTAAAGGCAGTCATTAAGACTTGGCCTGCCTTTGCCAATACTAGGGGAGCAGTCGTACACAATATGAACGGGTGTCGTTACACTGTTCTTGGTGACCCCATGGTGTGCCAAGTAATGACAGTTTTCAGTAACACCGAAAGGAACCTCCTCAATGAAACCACAATCAAGTTGATCATTGATAACGTTGGCGTATAGTGACTACAATATACAGGATTTTGTTGAAATCGTTTCTGCAGACCCCTTAGGCGACCCGCTGCTAGACCATAGTTAGAAGGCAGTTTCTCTTTATGTTGATTCCACGACAGTCTGACCTCATACTGCTGATTCTGTGCGGAGTATGTTACTGTCTCCTTGTAGATGTCCAACGCAGTCTTGTTTTCCTTTGAATCTTCGCTCGGAGAAATTCCTAGATGATCCAGTTCCCACAAACATTTGAATTCATTATGACATGGATTATATGATCCCGAGAATGTGTATTGATCCATCGGGGTGACCGCGACTTTCAATATTGTAACTACTTCTACTTGGGCACTAGACTTGTCGCTATGGTAGGAGCCACTTAGTGCATAGCCAAATTTAGTGGGCAAAAGAATGATGTCACCCTCTTTTTTGTACCTTGGCCGCACCAAGTCATAATAATAATCGGCCCCAACCAACAAGTTCAGTCGAGATGTCTGTGTCATTAGAGGATCAGCTAATTTGTAGCCTTTGCTTCGCAACACCTTCATGTCGGCTTCTAGGCATTCTGATCCTTTATGATCTGGGAGAGTTTCTACCACAACTGCTTGTAGAGGATTATAGGATAGTGTCTGCCCGGAACTTGTACTTGAAGGACACTACTGGATAATTTTTACTCTCACATGCTCCGGTAAACCCTCGCAACTTTCGCTCTTCAACACCCAACTTTTCATATTGGATAGAGTTTAGAGCGGAATTTAGGACGAAGGTGTCGGTGAGCATTGATCCAGCAGCGTACGCATCTTGAATGTTTCTCTTGGTTCATTTACTGTTGGCAGCATAACAGTAGTGAGGATAATACTAGTATTCTTTGAAGGCACAGATATCGTGGTAGTTTGCATCTTGGTCTTTGTTACCCTTTGAGGTTTCTGCTCCTACTTCGAACCGTCCCATTGAGATCTGGAGTGACAGAGGATATGGTAGTGTTATGACAGAATTTGCAGTTACGGATGTTAGGGTTTAGACAGCCATTACTCCCGTGGTCTGATGATAAGCACCCAGTGCAAAGGTTGAGTTGTTTTGCGCGTTTTACTTTTGGACCACCGGTATTGTATTTTAGACACTTAAACCATATATGTGCCCGCTCGCACAACTTACAGCTTTTACTCCGCACCGAGGCCTCTTGTACCGCAAACGATGCTGAAGCTACTGGTATGTGTGTTGTAGTCTGTTCTGCTACACTTTCCAAGTTAAAGACCTCTGTTTGGTAAACCTGTACAAACTTTTCTAGGTCCAGACTGTCTTCACCTAAAGTTATTTTTAAAGTCTCTTTTAGTGGGAATGGCAACTTATTTATAAGGATCACCACACTAGTTTCATGAAGGGTAATTTTGTAGGGTCTCAATGGACCATAATATACATTCAAAATTATCATATAATCCCTTTAATTCCTCGACATTGTAGGAGGGGGGACTCCAAGTAGTGAGGTTGGTTATATGTGCCGCCTTAATTCTATCCCTGTGTCCATAGGTTTTCTGTAGAAGGGCAATAGCTGGTTGGTAGCTGGCTCCTTCTATCGCGAAACCTTCAATTGGTTGTCTCGCTTCGCCATTAACCCCCCAGACATAAATAGTTAACTTACTGGCGAGGAGGCTGACGACACGGTATTATTGCCACTGTACCCCACAACTGTCAAAACCTCACTGAGGGACCGTTAGAAGTCGGAGAAACTTGGGGTTGCCACCAATCGACAGATTTTCATCTAACTTATCTAACTTACTGAGCTCATATGATGCGCAATCGCGTCATAAACTTATTAGAGAGCTATGAAGATAAGTTCATATGACGCTCTAGCGTCATATGAGTTTTTTGGCATAAGTTCCATATGACGCGATAGCGTCATATGAGTCGGAGAGTGTTAAGTTGACCTCTTAAGTATGTGAACTTTTGTATTGTGCTGAGCTCCTCATTGCTGTGAACATTACAGTGAAACATATCCCAAAATCCCATCCACTGAGTGGGATCACTGTCAAATACAGGAAGGGTGATTTTTAGTAATCTTATACCAGCATTCCTATTAACTGCAGTACGATTTGCCTCATGTTTGAGTTTACCCTTTAGATAGATGACAATCTGATCAAGACCCTCCAAATACTCCATGTCAACTTCTATGTCCGCAAAATAATCCTCGTCGGCCTCATATAGAGTTTCCATTTCACGGCGACATTCATCGAATTGTCTCAATATAGATGCCAATTTAGCCTCTATTGCTTCATTGTTTGTGTTAACTAAAAAAGTATTTATATCTTTGGTGATCTTTGTCAAACCGCTCTTGATACCCCCCTTTCATCGTTTATGCTGGGATAAAGTCAACAATGATGGTAGTACACAGGAATTAGAATTTAAAAGTTATAGACAATATTTTACTTATATGGACGCTAAGCGCACTAATAATTATTAGACAATGTCAATATAGGCAAATTGTAGGGAGCCACGACGCAAAATGCAATAAGTAAAGGGGTGTTCACACATACAGGAATGTGAGCGCGAGTCGGCAAGAGTGATGACTCCTGGCAACTCGAGCAAAAATGACTGCGAATGTCCGAAATTCCACATGGCACCAGGACACAGCCGGAGTCAGCGGGAGTGTACATGCGAGTCCGAGGGAGCCAACGGGAGTCTGTGGGAGATAACGGGAGTTACCGGGATAAAAGCGCGAACGAAGTGCGAGTGATTGAAAATTTGAAAATTAACGGTCATTTTCGGATTAGTGCTTGATAGGAGTAATCGCGAGTAAGACACGGGTCAGTGGGAGTCAGGAGGAGTAATATGGGAGTCTACGAGCATCAGTGGGAGGTGTAAGGATTGAGATGCGATTATGCCATGGATCGCCCCCCATATCTATTATTTTACTATATTTCTGGCACGTTTGGGATAATAGTCTATTATTTCCAACTGATGGTAAGGTGCCATGTCTTTATCTTGATTACTCGGCTATTACAAAGGAGTACGAAGGAGAACAAGCAGCAACAGGTCTTGTGACCCCTCAAGGTTACTTGCCCATTACGAGGATTTTGTGCCAAAATCCTCGTAATGGGCAAGTAATCTTGAGGCGAAACCTGGCATAAATATGATGCAGAAACAAGTATTTATTTATTTTTTTTTTTTTTTACTATTATATATATTTGTTGTTGTTTTACATTTAACCCTCCTGGCCCGGGCTAGCCCTCCTAATGACAGTGTGGGGTACCCGGGCGATCTGGCCGAAAAAAGTCTAGGCCTAGGCTACCGTATTTTTGTTTATTTTAACTGCTAGAAATTTCCCACGCATCTATAAACGTAGTGCGGTTTTCAATCTGTAGACTGGCGTTGAGTAGAGCTCTGTAAGTCAACTGGTTCAGTTGTGATGACGATTTCAGTGGAGCGAATTTTTCCGCGATGTTGACAATATCGGAGCTTTTCAGACACTAATTTTGTCTGACGTCACAACAATAACATTGATCCGACTTCTCCTTATTGTTTTCGGAGGTGCGGTGACGCAACGATCGCCTTTGTTTACATGCGTCGGATGCACGGCGTTCAGACCAAGCTGAATAGGCTTTCAAGCTTACAGATTTTAACTGGACACCCGGGTTCCTGCCCATCTGCCGTGGTGTCATTTTAACATGCTGCCCGGGCCAGGAGGGTTAATTATATAAAAAGTCAGCTGCTAAGGGATTGAATTTACCCTCAACTGACAATAACATATTATAGTAACTTGTATTCCTTACTGTATAGTTACTTCTAAAGTGTCTATGTATAATATATTTAGCTCGTATGGATACTTCAAACATGGAGTTTCGTTCTCCAATTTCCTGCTTAATTCTATCAGATGTGAAGTGATAAGTATAGTTCGTTAATTCTAGATTTGGCAGAAATCGTAACCTCTAACCTCTGTAACTCGAAAACGACTAGAGTAATCGAGCTAATATGTCTACCAAAAAGGAAGACTTGGCCAGGGAATATATGTGGAAATTGACAGCTCATTTGCTCTAGCTCTTTTTTGAGTTACAGAGGTTAGAGGTTCCGATTTTTGCCCAGCCTAGAATGATACAGAGGTTAGAGGTTCCGAATTTTGCCCAGCCTAGAATGAACGGACTATAGTAAGAATGTTAACATTTCGACTTTCAGTAGTTACTATATTTAATAGTTTATATGGTTTATTTTTCTGTGTGTATGAAGGAGACAAAAGATAGGCTGCCTGTAACGAGTGTCTCCCCAAAAGAAGTGACAGAGAGCCAAATTCAAGGGACATTGGAATCAAAATGCCTGGACACACAAAGTTTAAAGCAGTCTAAGTCATAGGATGAAGGAAAGGTTGATTAAGAGAGAGAGTTCCAGAGTTATTTCGTTGTTTTCTGTCAAAACGGGTTTACCACAGCCACACCCGGAAGTTGTAGTAGGGAAGCCTCACAAGTACACCCCTTTCGGTACCGCTCACGTCATCTTAGAGCGGAGGACAGCTACTTTAGACGATTTTATGAAGCTTACGAAGGATGTGTGGTAGGTCAAATGTGTAATTGAGAGCATCTGTTGCCTTTTCATTAGTCGACGTCCTTCCTAAGCTGGATAAAAACGTGAATGGGGTATATACAGCTGTGGGCGGTGGTGAAGTAACCTACCCATATTTACTTATTGCCTCTCCACTACTATAGTCTATTCACTGTACGAAGGCGAGAAATCATGACTTCTAACCTCTGTAACTAAAAAAACGACAAGAGTAATTGAGCTAATATTTCTACCATTTGGGAAGAGTCAGTCAAAAAATAGATGTGGAAATTTACAGCCAATTTGCTCTAACCCTTTTTGAGTTACAGAGGATAGAGGTCATGATTTCTAGCATACTTACAGCGAATAGACTATGTCAAGTAACTAACAAAAATCCGCGAGTCATGTTAGAATAATTTACGAATCAACGGGAGTCCATGGGACTAGAAGGGAGTCAACGGGAGTAGATGCGAGTCAACGGGATTCGGCGGGAGTCAATGAGAGTTGTCCGACTCGCGGCCCAAATTTTAAACATGGGCAAACAATTTTCGGACATGGCCAACCCACTGGGACTGCCCGCGCATGGGCAGGAGTCTAACAGGAGTCGGTGGAGTCACTGGGAGTCATCGATTTTCGCCGCGAATAGGAGCGCGAGTCCAAATTTTCAACTACTCCCAGTGATTCTAGCTCACACTCCTGTATGTGTGAACACCCCTTAAACTGGTGACATCGGTATAGGCAATAATTGAGGGAAATGAGACGCAGAGCATATTCATTTAAGTAAACTAATGTCTATAATATCTCCACTCATAAAATTAAAGTAGTTTATTCTACATTAATGCAGAAAATGTTGTTAAAGTACACGAAGGAAGGGATGCCAAACATTTTATAAGACACTCCAATTTATTCTATAAACATTGAAACAAACTAGGCTAGCCCAATATCTACTTGGCACCAGATATGTTTGTGGCAGTTAACCCTTTAAATTTAGCTGAGAAGACCATACAAAATAGTTTTACCCCCTTTAATTGTAATTTACATACATTTAAGTGTTGAATTTAACACCTAATCTACCTAATATAGCCTAGAAAACAAATCAAATTAGGAACACAATTTAATGGTTAACCCAATTGTATTGAGTATTGTTCACATGTGTGGGGAGGTTCCTCTCACACCGCTCTCCTAAACAAAGTTGAAAGGAAGGCCTTTCGTATCATTAACTCCCGTCCACTCACCAACTCTCTGCAATCCCTCTCTCTCCGCCGCAATGTTGCATCTCTCTCGCTATTCTATCGCTACTATAATAATTAGTGTTCCTCAGAGCTATCCCAGTGCATACCACCTCCTTTACGTAGGGCACGTGGTACCCGTCTTGCAACTCAATCCCACCCCTACTCTGTGCAACTCTCCAACCCAAGAGTGAAACGTTACTCTCAAACTTTCTTCTACTCAACATCTGAGCTCTGGAACTCTCTCCCAGAATCAGTCTTTCCCTCTTCCTATGACTTAAATTGCTTCAAACTCCGTGTGTCCAGGCATTTTGGCTCGAACGTCCCTTGATTTTGGCCCTGTCACTCTTTCAACTATGGGGGAGGCACTCGCTATAGGCAGTTATGCCTTTTGCCTCCCTCAATCACATAGAAAAAAAAGAAAAAAAAAAAAAAAAAAAACGCCGCTTCCCGCTCCTCGTCCTCTACTGTTTCGTTGTTTCAAGGCTTCAAAGGCAGGTAACGAACGAGGATCTCCCAGGCCACAGTGGTCAACATTTGTAATTAAGTACCTCAGAGTATGGACAAAAACGAAGTCCTGACTCGAAAATAC
>CM064537.1:152947-257947 GCA_032716605.1 Paralithodes platypus | reverse complement strand
AGGATAAGTTGACAGCTACATAAAATAATTTTATTTCTTCACTCCACAATGCGCAAAATAAATATATCCCCAAAAGAAAATTTAGATCAACACAGAACCAACCCAAATGGATGAATAATAGACTATTAGACCTTCTAGGAAAAAAGAGAGGAATATATCGAAAAATTAAGAAAGGCGAAATTCACCTACTTGCTTACTATCAGAATCTATCAAGAGAGGTTAAAAAAGGTATAAGGACAGACAAAAGAAATTATGAAATCAGGATAGCCAATGACTCAAAAAATAACCCTAAGGCTTTTTACCAGCTATATAAATCTAAAGTTAGAGATAAAATAGGCCCCCTTAAAACTTCGATAGGAGAAATTACAGAAAATGATTTAGAAATGTGCAGTACATTAAATAGTCAGTTTCTATCCGTTTTCACTAATGAAAATTTGGCACAGATTCCAGAAGTCCGTAAGGTATATAGCGATAGTATAGAAAATAGGTTAAGTACGGTTACTATAAGTAGAAATGATGTGCTTAAGGAAATTGACAGACTGAATCCTCAGAAATCGCCTGGTCCCGATGAGGTATATGCTAGAGTATTAAAAGAATGCAGAGATGAGTTAAGTTACCCATTAACATTTCTTTTTAACAATTCATTAGAAACAGGTATAGTTCCAGAAGCTTGGAAGCTTGCAAATGTAGTTCCGATTTTCAAAAAAGGTGATAAATCAATAGCATCCAATTACCGTCCCATTAGTCTCACTTCAATCATAGGAAAGCTACTAGAGTCAATTATTGCTAGGAAAATGAGAAACCACTTAGAAACATTTAACTTAATCAATTCTTCTCAGCATGGATTCACTCAGGGACGTTCTTGCCTTACTAATTTGCTTAGTTTTTTCTCAGAGGTATATGAAGCAGTAGATAATGACAAGTCATATGATATTATATATTTAGATTTCAGTAAAGCTTTCGACAGAGTTCCTCATGAGAGATTGATGAGAAAGGTTGAGGCACATGGAATAGGTGGGGCGTTGTTAGGATGGATTAGGTCATGGATAATTGGTAGGAAGCAGAGAGTCAGCATAAATGGTACTAAGTCAGAATGGGGATCAGTCAAGAGTGGTGTCCCCCAGGGATCTGTATTAGGTCCTCTGTTGTTTATTATATTCATAAATGACCTTGATTTAGGTATAACTAGTAGGATAAGTAAATTTTCAGACGATAACAAAATGGGGAGAAAAATTGATTCAGTTAGAGATCTAGAGTGTCTTCAAAGGGATCTAGATACCTTACACGAATGGTCAGTAAAATGGCAGATGAAGTTTAACATTGACAAATGCAAGGTATTAAAGATAGGGAAGATGCATACAAATTATAAATATAAACTAGCTAATATGGAATTAGAAAACTCAGACTGTGAGAAAGATCTAGATGTGTTTGTTAGCAATGATTTGAAGCCTAGAAAACAATGTATAAGCGTTCGTAACAAGGCAAACAGGATTCTCGGGTTCATATCTAGGAGTGTGAGTAACAGAACTGCTGATGTTATCTTAAAACTTTACTTGTCATTAGTGAGACCCCATATGGATTATGCTGTTCAATTTTGGTGTCCTTATTACAGAATGGACATAGATTCATTGGAGAGAGTACAACGTAGAATGACAAAAATGATCCATAATATTAGAAATCTTCCGTATGAAGAAAGGTTGAAGAAATTAGGCTTACATTCGTTAGAGAGACGCAGAGTTAGAGGTGACATGATAGAGGTATTAAAGTGGGTTAGTGGAATTAATAAAGGCGACATGACAAATTTACTAAAGCTCAGTGATAGCGAAATAACTCGTACAAATGGTTTCAAATTAGATAAATTTCGTTTCAGAAAAGATATAGGCAAATATTGGTTTGGTAACAGAGTTGTAGATGGGTGGAATAGGCTACCAAGTGATATAGTGGGATCAAGAACGATAGGGAGCTTTAAGATAAAATTAGATAGGCATATGGACGAGATGGGATGGGTGTGAGGGGGATCTACCAGGTGTGGGCCAATCGGCGCTCAGCAGACCCTCGTAATCTTGTGTTTATCTCTGACCGTTTTGGTTGGGTCAGTACTCAAGGTATTAGTGAGATGGGTCTATAATTGGGCCTTGTAATTGGGGGTTGGGTGTGACAGGGATCTGCCTTGTATGGGCCGATCAGCTTTTTGCAGACTCCCATTTTCTTATGTTATGTTCTTAAAAGCAGCACCACGCCTTCACCACTACCAAGCGATATTCCCGCATTTCCCACCACACCACCGAAACAAAAGGAAGCAACCACCATCCCACCAAGATGTGCCAAAGTAGTTTCTATAGATGTGGCACGTCCTCCAACACCTGGGAAGAACCTAACTATCACCATCTACAATCCTGAGTCACACCGAAGAAGATGGAAAGGAAATGCAACCCAAGAAAAGACACCATAAACATCATACATCTAAGCGCCATTCTACCTCTAGGCCGCATCACCGCTGTGACCGTGGGGCCAGGAGGGACTGCCCCAAATACCCCAAGAGTTCCCCACACACCTGTGCCCTTAATAACCTGAGACGGATCGGAAGCAACAACCCAACAAAAGGTATGACCAACTCGGACATTTAAAGATCATGACAGTTGGAAAGTTCGTAGTTATCTATCACTGGAGGATAACTAATAGCTGGAAAATTTTGGCCCCTTTTAATATTGGAGTAAAACCCTTATCTCACTGGTGATAAAGCATTACTTCCAATCTTATTTTAACATCGTAGCTCATCAAAGGAATTTGTTATTAGACCTTGCTGGACGCTACATAATATCCGTTCCTGTGCCTCGATCCGGTGTTGTTATTAATAAAGAATGCTGATTTGTCAAGCGCTCTATTAGTAATAAACCACCCCGTCTTATTAATAGTTCACGCACTGGCTGGACTTTAATAAGGCAATGGCTCTGTGAGATACCGTCCTCCATAACGGCACTCAACAATAGAGTCCCTCCGATACGGAAGCCCAGGTACTTGCTGTGGGACACGATATCAGTAAAGGCCAAAATGTCCTCATCAAAACCCAGTCACTGAAAGACGATCAATACTCTTATAACGGGCATAACAGTTAAGAGATGTTGCGTCACAAATAACCCTCTCACGTTAGTTCGAAGACTTGTTGCAGATGCACTGGCATATTGCAAGCGACTTCAAGGCCCAACACACAAGAGTACTGGAAAGTCTTCATCAAAACTCTTATAACGGTCAGATCAGTTAGCGAGTCCTCTCCTACGTTAGCTTGATAATTCTAAACAGATGCACAGGTATATTGTATGTATTAATCAAGACCCAACACCCAAGAGTTCGAGTCTCCATCTACTGTCATCCAGCCACGTCAGGACAACCACCACGGCCCAAATTCTCACCTGAAGACTACAGAATGCTCATATTATAGTCTATAGTGAAATCCCGCATAAGTATTAGTGCTATACCTTATTGATAAAAGGAAGTACTACATTAAATCTTGATATCTCCTGTATATGTTACTGTAAACGCATAAAAAGTACTAGTGATAATCTATTGTTAATAGAAGTACTTAGTGTTGATGCAAGAGATATATAAATATATAATATAGTATGAGAGTAAAAGAACTAGTGATGCCCGCCTACTTTAGGGAAGTACTTAAATTAAAGTTATATATATTCATACAAAGTGAAAAATCATAAGTATAATAATTAACCCAAGGAAAAGTAAATACTTAATAATATACCTGTGTCACGCATTAAAATAAATACAAGTGTCTTACCTCGATTGAAGGGAGTACTATTCTATAAGTGAAATTAATAAGTACAATTGTAATACCTCGATTGAAGGGAGTACTAATAAATATTGAAATGATCAAGTACAAGAGTAATACCTCAATTGAAGAGAGTACTAAGATATATTGCCTTATATTAAGTACACAGTGTAATACCTCGATTGAAGGGAGTACTAAGATATATTCAGTTTAATAAGTACAAGTGTAATACCTCGATTGAAGGGAGTACTACATTATATTATCCGAGCCAAGTCTTGAGAGTGAACGAAGATTGTGGAACCTCGTTCGTGCCTCTCATTTATGTTTGTACCATTATCTATTATTTAACCCTTGTCTATAGGGGCCCGAGTTAAATCCGTATCGAAAAATTTGGACTATGTGGCGGGGCCCGACTTAAGTCTGTGTGCAATTTTTGGCGCAATATTGGCTCTGAGAGAGAAACGAGCGACGGTAGGAGCCTGGGTTACCTCATGACCGCTCGCCATGGCCGCCGTGAACCGACTGAGATGTACTCCACTTACATCCACCCTCACTCCCTCGCTACATACGTAATTATATAAAGAAATTACCGTATTTTAGCGATTTTGCCCTTCGGTTGCACGATCGTTGCAAGACAACCAGTGATCGTAGAAGGATGGTTCGAGTGTCATTGGAAAGCTCAATTTACGCCCTTTCAGGGATACATATTTGTATTACGCTCTGGGTAATGTTTATGCATGAAAAAGAGCACGGAAACAACCCCATTTATGGTAAAAACACCCCACTGGGCGGCACAGTGAAATATACTCCACCACCTGCTCTTTGAGCGTTAAATGCGATATCTATGTGTGCTTAATATAATAATATGAATGTACGTTTTGGTATAATTATCCTGTATTATCTTCTGTGCAAGTGTTGACACGAATTTGGCTCCTCCAGCCAAGTAGATCCTACCTAATTAATCCAATCAACCCCAGTAAAATCCTGGCATAACATATATATATATATATATGTACCAATAGTGAAACATTTTTCTAATTCTTTCTTTTATTCAACTGCTAAGCTCTGAAACTCTCCCAGAATCAGCCTTTCCCTCTTCCTATGACTTAAATTGCTTCAAACTACGTGTGTCCAGTCATTTTGGCTCGAACATCCCTTGATTTTGGTCCTGTCACTCTTTCAACTCTGAGGGAGGCACTCACTACAGGTAGTTCTGCCTTTTGTCTCCCTCACTCACATAGAACAAAATTAATAAATATAAAATATTATTTTAAAATATTATTTATATATATACAGTTTATATATATATATATATATATATATATATACCGGTATATATAATATATATATATATATATATATATATATATATATATATATATACCGGTATATATATATATATATATATATATATATATATATATATATGTATATATATATATATATATATATTATATATATATATATATATATATATAATATATACATACAGTATACTGTATATACCTGTATATATATAAATATATATATATATATTTTTTTTTTTCTATTTGGATGAGTGAGACAAAAGGCAATACTGCCTGTGATGAGTGCCTCCTCTAGAGTTGAAAGAGTGACAAGGCCAAAATCAAGTAATGTATGAACCAAAATGCCTGGACACACAGAGTTTGAAGCATTTTAATTCATAGGATGAGGGAAATATGGATTCAGAGAGAGAGTTCCTGAGCTCAACCGTTGAATAGAAGAAAGATTGGGAATATCGTTTCACACTTGAGTTGGAAAGTTGCACAGAGTAGTGATGGAATGTGATGCAAGACGGGTGCTACGTGTTCTACATAGAGGTCGTATACACTGGGAGAGCTCTGAGGAACACTGATAATTTTAATAGCGGAAGAATAGGGAGAGAGATACAGCATTGCGGCGAAGAGAGAGAGATTGCAGAGGATCGGTGAGTGGACGTGAGTTAATAAGACGAAAGGCGTTCATTTCTACTTTGTCTGGAAGTGCTGTGTGAGAAGATCCTTCCCACACTTGCGAACAATACTCAATACATAGCCGAACTGTGTCCTTGTAAAGAGCAAGAAGCTGAGCAGGGGTAAAGAATTCTCAAAGACGGTTGAGCACACCCAGCTCCTGGGAAGCCATTTTAGCAAGAGTGGTAATATGGTCTTTCTAAGAGAAATCAGAAGAGAAAGAGACACCAAGAATACTGAGAGAAGATGAAGGGTTGATTTTTGTATTGTTGAAGTATGAAGGGATAGTCCTGTGGGAGTTCTTGACGGATAGATACATTGAGAAATTGGGTTTTGGAAGCATTGAAAGTAACAAGATTTTCTCTGCCCCAGTTGGAAATGGTTGATAGATCAGATGATAAGTGTCTTATGGCTTCATCATGTGAGTATTTGAATGATTGCTTGCTGGGGCGTTCTAAACAAAAACAAGTTGCATAGTGTAAGTGTTATGCCGGGATATACTATTTTTATCCCGTTAATCAGTTTTCACTAAAGTCCAATTCTGGATTTATAGACTATAAATATCGTCAACAGGAACACATCTAACACGTTCTTAATCACAAATAGGTACTCATTTAGGTGCTACAGAACACAATAACAACACACATGTAAATTATACACACTTAGTTTATTCAATGGACACGTAGTTATATAGGAGATTCCTTCTTATTTCTTATTATAAACTCCGGATTTCTCAATGCGTGCCATGATCATATTAATGTTTAGGTCACGAATGTAGCGAACTCTAAAGTGAGCACTGAGAGTTAACTTAACTATTATCAGCAATAGTAAGAAAACGGTAGAATGCATTTGATCACAAACCTCAGTGTCTAATCAATAATATGAAACATGAATATATTATGGCACTATATATATATCGTATTCGTATCGAACCCTTATCTATTTATTACTTTATTATGTAAGTCTCAGTGGTAGCTTCAATGCTAATTACTTTATTATCAATATCCAAGAGGCTATAAGGGAATAACAATAGAAATACAGTTGTTTATGCTCCTGTGATTATGAAGGATCTCTTACTATGTTATAGTTATAGGCTGATAACCATACTCCACACGATGTAGATAGATACTCATATCTATCGTATCTTTAAGTCTCTTTGTTTACTCTAGCTCTAGTTATAATTGCTATATTTATTGATATATAAGAATTATGATAGTTTTACTATACTTGGAGTATCGTTATATATTTATAAGAATATATTTCGGTTATCAAGACAAAGTTATGAATTTTGTTTATTTGCACTTTTTGTATAGTTTTTTATTTATACAGTATATAGTTTAAATATTATTACACTTCAGATAATAGTTTCACAGAGTTGTAAATGACTGAATAATTTACCAAGACGACTTGGATTGTTATAACACGTATTGAATGATATTATAATTATACTTGGTTATATTTAATGTAGCTTGTATGATAACTAATAACACCGTTGTTTCCTATAAGTTCCAACCATGACTATTTTATACATCTAATATTATATTTAATTGGTACTCACTAGTTTTAAATGTGTCTTTCTGGGACTCTCTCTCTTGGAGTCCATGATGAAACTGTGTATGGCTGGGGAGCCTTGTTTAGTTAGGGCTGTGGTGTTCCTGCACGGCTACTGGCTGGTACTGGTACTAACTTTTAGAGTTTTAATCTTGAGCTTATATAGGGCTCAAGGGAATATGTCCACGTCCACACTCACGTGTGAATAACTTCCACGTTTACACTCACGTGTTTAAATTATATATATAACTCATGTAATTAAACTCTGGACTCGGAAGTAATATCTTAGGACTTGTAACCTTGGATTAGATTTCCAGTGTTTACCAACATGGTAGTGTTTGTTTAACATATAGTGCTACTTGATCTACTTCCACAGTAGATACCTGAATTACACTTTAAAACTGAGTTATTAGTCTATCACTTAATCTATTGATACATATATTAACTTCTAATATATACTATAAATCATAAATCCATTATGTAAACAACAGCTGATCAATGATTACTCACAGATATACACAGGTAGGTTCTGGCTATTGTATACATTGGCTAATTATGATAAGGAGACTCGGATCCTTATCTTCTGTACCATTATCAGTGTTCTCTCATAATTCCTTATTCGTTAGTGGGTATATATCTTATTCCAGCCTTTATTTACATTCTTTATTCACTAGAAGATTCATTCATGTCGACTAACTCTGTTCCCGACATCACTTCCCGTTTTTTTAGAGGCCTGCGTCCGCGCTGGTCAATCGTTGTAGTAAGTGGCGGACCCTCGTCAGCTGAGAGGGGCGACAGTGCAGGAACGGAAGTGATGGGTGTAGATTATGTAATATGGTGCATGTTGATCACAGACGGCTGCATCGTCGATTCGGAGGTGTGCTGCTTCTTGATCTCTGCAGCTCGACGTGTACGGGCTAACACGACGGTGTAGATCATAGGCTGCTCCTACCAGGATGAGGATAGCAGCTAACGCCAAGGTCGTATTCTGGATTATTTTCTGTTGAAGAGGATGGTGTATCTCGATACGTTTGGCTATTACTCCTAGTTGTAGTAGATCGCTTGTAGACAATCTCGGAGTAGGTAGATCTCGTAGTTGGAGTAGAGTAGAGTTTATTTCTTGAAGTAAGTTGTGGGTGTGCCGTGATATTGGAAGGGACACGTTGAAGTTTGTAGCTCTTATATATATCTCTTCTCGCCGTCGCTTCCCCATAGCCGGTAATTGAAGAATTGGGCTATGTGCACCACTACCTTCATTCAGTGTGAGAAGTCCCAGGTTATGTGTTATCTGTTTTTTTAATTCAAGTGTAGTTGATGGACAAGCAAGTGTAAAAGTAATTTGAATAGGGGTTGAATATACCCATCCTTCATTGAGTTTAATAACGATAGGAGTGAAACTATGTATTATATTAGTATGACATAGTTTAATAACGATAGGAGTGAAACTATGTATTATATTAGTATGACATAGTTTAATAACGATAGGAGTGAAACTATGTATTATATTAGTATGACATAGTTTAATAACGATAGGAGTGAAACTATGTATTATATTAGTATGACATAGTTTAATAACGATAGGAGTGAAACTATGTATTATATTAGTATGACATAGTTTAATAACGATAGGAGTGAAACTATGTATTATATTAGTATGACATAGTTTAATAACGATAGGAGTGAAACTATGTATTATATTAGTATGACATAGTTTAATAAAGATAGGAGTGAAACTATGTATTATATTAGTATGACATAGTTTAATAACGATAGGAGTGAAACTATGTATTATATTAGTATGACAGTTTAATAACGATAGGAGTGAAACTATGTATTATATTAGTATGACATAGTTTAATAACGATAGGAGTGAAACTATGTATTATATTAGTATGACATAGTTTAATAACGATAGGAGTGAAACTATGTATTATATTAGTATGACATAGTTTAATAACGATAGGAGTGAAACTATGTATTATATTAGTATGACATAGTTTAATAACGATAGGAGTGAAACTATGTATTATATTAGTATGACATTATTTAATAACGATAGGAGTGAAACTATGTATTATATTAGTATGCCATAGTTTAATAAAGATAGGAGTGAAACTATGTATTATATTAGTATGCCATAGTTTAATAAAGATAGGAGTGAAACTATGTATTATATTAGTATGCCATAGTTTAATAACGATAGGAGTGAAACTATGTATTATATTAGTATGACATAGTTTAATAACGATAGGAGTGAAACTATGTATTATATTAGTATGACATAGTTTAATAACGATAGGAGTGAAACAATGTATTATATTAGTATGACATAGTTTAATAAAGATAGGAGTGAAACTATGTATTATATTAGTATGACATAGTTTAATAAAGATAGGAGTGAAACTATGTATTATATTAGTATGACATAGTTTAATAAAGATAGGAGTGAAACTATGTATTATATTAGTATGACATAGTTTAATAACGATAGGAGTGAAACTATGTATTATATTAGTATGACATAGTTTAATAACGATAGGAGTGAAACTATGTATTATATTAGTATGACATAGTTTAATAACGATAGGAGTGAAACTATGTATTATATTAGTATGACATAGTTTAATAACGATAGGAGTGAAACTATGTATTTATTAGTATGACATAGTTTAATAAGATAGGAGTGAAACTATGTATTATATTAGTATGACATAGTTTAATAACGATAGGAGTGAAACTATGTATTATATTAGTATGACATAGTTTAATAACGATAGGAGTGAAACTATGTATTATATTAGTATGACATAGTTTAATAACGATAGGAGTGAAACTATGTATTATATTAGTATGACATAGTTTAATAACGATAGGAGTGAAACTATGTATTATATTAGTATGACATAGTTTAATAACGATAGGAGTGAAACTATGTATTATATTAGTATGACATAGTTTAATAACGATAGGAGTGAAACTATGTATTATATTAGTATGCCATAGTTTAATAACGATAGGAGTGAAACTATGTATTATATTAGTATGACATAGTTTAATAACGATAGGAGTGAAACTATGTATTATATTAGTATGACATAGTTTAATAAAGATAGGAGTGAAACTATGTATTATATTAGTATGCCATAGTTTAATAACGATAGGAGTGAAACTATGTATTATATTAGTATGACATAGTTTAATAACGATAGGAGTGAAACTATGTATTATATTAGTATGACATAGTTTAATAACGATAGGAGTGAAACTATGTATTATATTAGTATGACATAGTTTAATAACGATAGGAGTGAAACAATGTATTATATATTAGTATGACATAGTTTAATAAGATAGGAGTGAAACTATGTATTATATTAGTATGACATAGTTTAATAAAGATAGGAGTGAAACTATGTATTATATTAGTATGCCATAGTTTAATAAAGATAGGAGTGAAACTATGTATTATATTAGTATGACATAGTTTAATAACGATAGGAGTGAAACTATGTATTATATTAGTATGACATAGTTTAATAACGATAGGAGTGAAACTATGTATTATATTAGTATGACATAGTTTAATAACGATAGGAGTGAAACTATGTATTATATTAGTATGACATAGTTTAATAACGATAGGAGTGAAACTATGTATTATATTAGTATGACATAGTTTAATAAAGATAGGAGTGAAACTATGTATTATATTAGTATGACATAGTTTAATAACGATAGGAGTGAAACTATGTATTATATTAGTATGACATAGTTTAATAACGATAGGAGTGAAACTATGTATTATATTAGTATGACATAGTTTAATAAAGATAGGAGTGAAACTATGTATTATATTAGTATGACATAGTTTAATAACGATAGGAGTGAAACTATGTATTATATTAGTATGACATAGTTTAATAACGATAGGAGTGAAACTATGTATTATATTAGTATGACATAGTTTAATAACGATAGGAGTGAAACTATGTATTATATTAGTATGACATAGTTTAATAACGATAGGAGTGAAACTATGTATTATATTAGTATGACATAGTTTAATAACGATAGGAGTGAAACTATGTATTATATTAGTATGACATAGTTTAATAACGATAGGAGTGAAACTATGTATTATATTAGTATGACATAGTTTAATAACGATAGGAGTGAAACTATGTATTATATTAGTATGACATAGTTTAATAACGATAGGAGTGAAACTATGTATTATATTAGTATGCCATAGTTTAATAACGATAGGAGTGAAACTATGTATTATATTAGTATGCCATAGTTTAATAAAGATAGGAGTGAAACTATGTATTATATTAGTATGCCATAGTTTAATAAAGATAGGAGTGAAACTATGTATTATATTAGTATGACATAGTTTAATAACGATAGGAGTGAAACTATGTATTATATTAGTATGACATAGTTTAATAACGATAGGAGTGAAACTATGTATTATATTAGTATGACATAGTTTAATAAAGATAGGAGTGAAACTATGTATTATATTAGTATGACATAGTTTAATAACGATAGGAGTGAAACTATGTATTATATTAGTATGACATAGTTTAATAACGATAGGAGTGAAACTATGTATTATATTAGTATGACATAGTTTAATAACGATAGGAGTGAAACTATGTATTATATTAGTATGACATAGTTTAATAACGATAGGAGTGAAACTATGTATTATATTAGTATGACATAGTTTAATAACGATAGGAGTGAAACTATGTATTTTATTAGTATGACATAGTTTAATAACGATAGGAGTGAAACTATGTATTATATTAGTATGACATAGTTTAATAACGATAGGAGTGAAACTATGTATTATATTAGTATGACATAGTTTAATAACGATAGGAGTGAAACTATGTATTATATTAGTATGACATAGTTTAATAACGATAGGAGTGAAACTATGTATTATATTAGTATGACATAGTTTAATAAAGATAGGAGTGAAACTATGTATTATATTAGTATGACATAGTTTAATAACGATAGGAGTGAAACTATGTATTATATTAGTATGACATAGTTTAATAACGATAGGAGTGAAACTATGTATTATATTAGTATGACATAGTTTAATAACGATAGGAGTGAAACTATGTATTATATTAGTATGACATAGTTTAATAACGATAGGAGTGAAACTATGTATTATATTAGTATGACATAGTTTAATAACGATAGGAGTGAAACTATGTATTATATTAGTATGACATAGTTTAATAAAGATAGGAGTGAAACTATGTATTATATTAGTATGACATAGTTTAATAAAGATAGGAGTGAAACTATGTATTATATTAGTATGACATAGTTTAATAACGATAGGAGTGAAACTATGTATTATATTAGTATGACATAGTTTAATAACGATATGAGTGAAACTATGTATTATATTAGTATGACATAGTTTAATAAAGATAGGAGTGAAACTATGTATTATATTAGTATGACATAGTTTAATAAAGATAGGAGTGAAACTATGTATTATATTAGTATGACATAGTTTAATAAAGATAGGAGTGAAACTATGTATTATATTAGTATGACATAGTTTAATAACGATAGGAGTGAAACTATGTATTATATTAGTATGACATAGTTTAATAACGATAGGAGTGAAACTATGTATTATATTAGTATGACATAGTTTCGGGTGTACTTTATCATTAATAAATGTAGCAACTTCACAATCAGGGGTGTGAATACTATAAAGAGGACCGGTTGGGTGGCATATAACAAATTTGTTATGTGCCTTGCAATGGGAAAAATAATTATACATTGCATACGTATTCCGGTCTTCAGAAATGGCTAAACATTATTTTGTTATATCAACTTGTAAGTACAAGTGTGTGTTGGGTGCTGGAAAAGGTAAAATATGTATTTTAAAAACATCAAAGGTATGTGCTGGTTGTCCACGAAGGGGTACAATTAAATCAAAATAAAAAATGTGATTAGCAATGGTTGGTTTGGAAACAACTATTATTGTATCTCCATATAAACTTAAATATTCAGGTCTTGCTGGGTACAATAATCCTGGTGAATTCAATGAAGCTTCTGATAAAATTTCAAGCAATTTATCTGTTGGCATTAAATATGGAGACATTTTTTATTCTAATATCTAATCCAATCGAATTTTAACGTTATTTACGTCAGCATAAATATCAGACAATACTATTTGTAATGATAATAAATTACCAATTAAATCTGATTCATCTTCCAATTCTTGCAACTTATTTCCAACTCGTGCGACAATGTTTAAAATATTTCGAGTGCTATTATGTAGCCTATCAATTGCATAATTTAAAGATTCCATACGTCGAGTAGTAATATTGAGTATTCTAGTATGTACATTTAATTGTTGACGTTCCTCTTCTGTAAGGATTTGTAAGTTGCCTAATTTATCGTGAACTGCATCAATTTGATCTTGTGTTGCAATACCGAAAAGAGAATTAGCTAGAGATCCCACAAAATCTATTGCTCCTCTTTTATTTTGCTTGGATGTCGATGATATATTTTCTACCGGACTTTCAGACATGACGTAACGTATGTAATTATGAAAGTCTTGTTCAATTCTATACAATTCATTTTTTATCGAGTTGATCCAGATATTCCATTTTCCATTTTCCTTTACTAACTTAGGACTATGAGCTTCAGAATACAGTATAATGTCCTGAATGTAAACCTGAGCTAAACGTAGTGGGTGTAACACAGTTGTAGTGTCAATTTGGTAAGGAATGACATAAGTATTTCCTGTAACCACCAATCTCGCCTCTTCAGTATAGATGACTGGATTACTTAATTTTGACTCATGCGTATCCGCTGCGGGACAGACGATCGCCAGGTAACCCAGGATTACCTGGAAGGTAAACAATATCTCACTATTTTGTTTTCACTACTATTTTCTATATTCAAGGGGACGGGGCATTACATACGGCAAAGGTTGTACTCTACTATGTGATCGTAGAGAATATCTAGGTATATTATGTACAATATCATCATCAATATTATTACCTACTCTATCATCCTCACAGTCATTCTCACTCTCACTGTCATCCAGAATTAAGTGAGGATCATTTATACTGCTAGAACTATCAGTTTCAGGTATATCCAAGTATATTGGATAAACACTTCTTACATTCAGATTGTCGCAAGCTAACAACGCCTCTTCCGGCACAACTCGGACACGGTCAGTGTGAATCGTCACTGGGCGATTATCTTTAATGCGCCGTAATTTAATTACTACTTCACTTACTTTCTCTACCAATCTATACGGACCGTTATATTTTGGTTGAAGTTTTTGTCTTTCATTTTTCCGTGGAACTACTTTTACATGCACTCTGTCTCCCTCCTTTATCGCCTTTACTTTATTTCTCTTTTGGTTTCTCTCGTTTTCCTCTTTGACATCTTGACATCTCTTACATCTTTCATACGTCCTGTTCATTTTGATTGCTACTTCATTTTTGTAGTCCTCGAGGTTGTAACTGAAAGTTTGATTTGACAAGATCGTTTGATATGGCATCTGTGGATCACGATGATACAATAAGAAAAATGGTGAGTCCTTGATCACTCGATTATATCCAGAATTATAAGCAAAAACTGCATATGGCAACATTGAAGTCCATATTCCTGAATTACCATCTACGAGTGTCCTCAGAATCCTCACAACAGTTTGATTTACTCGTTCAACTACGCCGTTTGCGCTTGGTCGGTAAGCCGTTGTACAGGTATGTTTCATTTGTAAGAGCGTTGCAACTTGATCAAACGTACTTGTGAATTATTTTCCTTGATCTGATACAATCCACTTAGGGGTACCATGTTTTAGTACTACATTTTCCACAAATGCTTGAGCAGTGGATTGAGCAGTTTTGTTACGTAAAGGCACTGCTATAAGATAACGTGTAAAGACGTCTATGACAGTCATGATATAAGTGATTCATCTGGTGAATCGGCATGTGAGTCAGGTAGGGGCCCAATTAAATCAATATGAACTCTCTCAAATGGGGCATCGGGTATTGGGTATCTTTTATAGGGACCTTGTGCGTCCACTGGGGCCTTATCAAGGATACAGTTCCGACATGCGCTTACGTATGCTGTGACACTCTTGCGCATACTGGGCCAATAACAAAATGATTTAAGCCGATGCATCGTTGCTCTAACCCCACCATGTCCTGCCATTGGATGATCATGGGTTAGAAACAAGGCCGCTAATATATGTGTATCCGGACAAATAACTCGATTATGTGAGCTGCCTTTCTCGTTCCCGTTAAACGGACGAATATATAAGAGATTTGTCTCGTCTTGAAGAATTAGATCTTCAATTTTGGCCTTGAGATTTGACTCTAAATATTTACGTTCCTTTGTAGTTACACTGGCCAGTGGTTTACTTTGTAGTAGGGAAATAACTTTGCCATATTAAGGGTGAAGCTTCTGTTCACGTGCAATATCAATTAAATTTCATTCAATTCTGTGGTCATCTACCAATGTCTCATCACTTGGTGTATTATTGTCAGTACCTTAGTCCATTTGCTAGGTGTATGATTCGTGTTTAACTGGGTTGCATTTTGTATAGCCGCTATTGTGGGCGTTGTGCGTTGACTAACACGAACTCTCATACATGTAATTGCTAGTACTCTATCTTCTATTTCTGTATTGACTCTTAAGCGACTTAATGCATCCGCTACAACATTATCCTTGTCAGGTAAATATTTTGGCTGTATATCATATTCAATTACTAGAAGTTGCCATCTTGCCACTCTACCACTAGGACTAGATGTAGTGAGAAGCCAAATTAAAGGTCTATGATCCGTATTTACTATTATCTGATATCCTAGTAGTAAACTTCGATTGTATTTCAATCCATAGACAATAGCTAATGCTTCCTTCTCAACTGTAGAATATCGCTGTTCAGCAGGGGTTAATTTACGGCTGAAGTAAGTTAAAGGTCTAAGCCTATATGTTCATCTTCTTGCTGAAGTACTCCACCTATTGCTATATCTGACGCGTCTGTGGTGAGAACAAAAGGCTTTGTGAAATCTGGATATGCTAATACCAGTTCGTCTGATAATATATGCTTGAGCTCATTAAAAGCTTCATTTTCTCTTTCCGTGAATTTAATGACTGTTTTATATTTACTCTTATTTGTCCTGCCTCCTGTTAATTTCGTAAGAGGTGCGGCTTTCTCGGAATATTGTCGGATGAATTTCCTATAGTAGTTACACATTCCTAGGAAACTCTGTAGTTCATGCATGGTTTGCGGAGGAGTTAGCTGCTTTATAGCCTGAATTTTTGCAGGTTGTGGTTTGATTCCGTCGGTACCTACGACATGACCTAGATAATGTACTTGCTCAGCGAAAAAAAATACATTTATCTAGCCTTAGCTTGAGAGAGGACTCTCGTAGTCTCTCTAGGACAGTAGTCAGGTTGTCTATATATTGTTCCCAGGTCCTCCAAGGTACAACTATGTCATCTAAGACGAGAATTGTCATCAAAGACGAGAATTTAGCCTTAAAGCTAACTTTGGCTGACAAGAAAAGTGAAGATAGTGCAACTGCTGTTAGGGATCGTGATGCTCCCTGGACAGTTGTTCCAACAAGTGCAACAACCTGCAAATTTCTACGGCAGCCAGTTGCCCTCAGCAACAAGTTCATCACCTTAGATGATGAATGTGATGGTGAGGTTGCGAGTGCTTCCTTCGGCGAGGAAACCAGGAGAAAGGTAAGTAAGTTGCCTCCAAACACAGGGAATGCTGTGACTGCTGCCCCCCCAGGACTACCTACAACTGCTGCCCCAGGAGTTCCTGCCGCTGCCGCAGCTGCTACCAAGTCATCGACAAGGAGAGGCAAGTCCTTCTCAATTGTTGGGGACTCCATGGTCAGACACTTAGCTAGGTCCACCTGTACTGATATTAGGGAGCTTGTCTGTCTGTCTGGTGCAGGGGTTGGGAAGGTGTTAGAGGAAATTGATTACATCATGAAAGATATAGGAGATAGCCCCATTATCTGTCTCAGTACAGGGAGCAATGATGTTGGTAAAGGTAGGACGGAAGTACTGCTTCGGCAGTACAGGGAGGTGTTAGATAAAGTTAGGAGGAAGGGAGGCATACCTGTAGTACACAGTATCTTGCCACGGAGAGGGGTCAGAAAGGAATGGTCATCTAGGGCAATTAGTATCAATTGTTGGCTGGAAAAATACTGCAATGCAAATGCAATACCATTCCTTGATAAGTGGACCCGTTTCTATGGTAAAAATCAGTTGTACGCACAGGACGGGGTTCATCTTTCTCGGCTAGGGGTGGCAAATTTAGCTAGGTCAATAGATAGGATTGTCGCGGGGTTTCGCTGAAAATAAAGCCTGAGAATATGAGTAAGAATAATTGTCTAGATAGGGTAACTTGCCGTACTGGTACATCAGATAGGAATAGAAAATATCAGTCACAGGATTTTAATTGTACTGCTAGTAGAAATATTGAAGGTGTAACAGAAGATGGGAATTCAGTTAGAAATAAAGGTAAATCCGATACCAGTAAAATAAATTCATTGCGATTATATTATACAAACTGTAGGAGTTTATGTAACAAAATGGATGAACTTAGAGCACTTGTTAGCAACGAAAATATAGACATTATACTGAATATAGACATTATAGACATTAGACTGAAGCATGGATTAATACAGAATCAAGAAATTTTTTAGCAGAATTCCATATACCAGGATATAGTTTGTTTAAACGTGACCGAACAAGTAGGAGGGGCGGCGGAATAGCAGTGTTTGTCAGGAGTTCTTTAACCCCTTACGAGCGGCCTAGGTGGTCTATTTGACGGTACAGCCCAGCATTTTTTTTTTTACCCTAAATAGGGTTGTTTACGTGATCATTTTCATGCCTAAATAAGACCCAGAGCATAAAACAAGTATCTATCCCTGAAAGGGCGTAAACAGAGCTTTCCAATGACACCCGAACCATCCTTGTACGAATACTGGTTATCTTGCAACGATCGTGCAACACGAGTGCAAAAACCCTGTAATTAGGTAATTTCCCTACATAATTCCCTGTGTAGCGAGTGTGAGAGGGAAGGGAAGGGTGGGATTCACTTCAGTTGGTCCACCGCGGTGGTGGTGAGCGGTCATACAGTTGCTAGGCTCCTTACACCGCTCAGCTCTCTCTCTCAGCAACATTACGTGCTGAAAATGGCGCACGACATAAGTTGTGAACTGCCACTTAGTCCAAATTTATTTCACACGACATAAGTTGCGCGCCGACAGTTAAGGGTTAAAAAGCTGTATTAAATCAGGTATTAGACTAAATACTGATAACGAAAGTGTTTGGGTAGAGGTTAGCGAAGGTAGTGAGATCATAATTATTGGAGTTATTTATAGACCGCCAAATATGAGTAGAAACGAAGGTACAGCTTTATGGCAGGAAGTGAAAATAGCATCAAGGTTTAGCAATGTGTGTATTATGGGGGATTTTAATTTTCCGAATATTGATTGGCAGCATCAAATCGGCGACTCAGATTCAAAAGAGTTTATTGAGGCGGTACAGGATAGTTTTTTATTTCAATTCATAGACTCGCCTACTAGAGGTAATAATATCCTCGATTTAGTTCTCAGTAATAATGAACAAATGATAAATAATGTAGAGATAGGAGACCAACTAGGAAATAGTGATCATAAATCAATTTATTTTAACATACAATGGACAGGAAAGGCTAAAGAGAATACGACACTTATCCCAGATTTCAGAAAAGTCAATTATGGTGGATTAAGAAGAGCCTTAAGAGTCGATCCTATGGTTAAACTATTAAGTGGACCCAGGTGCGCTAATGAACATACTCTCTCTCAGATACCTGTCTTAACTCAGGATAATTTGACAGCTACATATAATCATTTTATTTCTTCACTCCACAATGCGCAAAATAAATATATCCCCAAAGGAAAATTTAGATCAACACAGAACCAACCCAAATGGATGAATAATAGACTATTAGACCTTCTAGGAAAAAAGAGAGGAATATATAGAAAAATTAAGAAAGGCTAAATTCACCTACTTGCTTACTATCAGAATCTATCAAGAGAGGTTAAAAAAGGTATAAGGACAGACAAAAGAAATTATGAAATCAGGATAGCCAATGACTCAAAAAATAACCCTAAGGCTTTTTACCAGCTATATAAATCTAAAGTTAGAGATAAAATAGGCCCCCTTAAAACTTGATAGGAGAAATTACAGAAAATGATTTAGAAATGTGTAGTACATTAAACAGTCAGTTTCTACCCGTTTTCACTAATGACAATTTGGTACAGATTCCAGAAGTCCGTAAGGTATATAGCGATAGTATAGAAAATAGGTTAAGTACGGTTACTATAAGTAGAAATGATGTGCTTAAGGAAATTGACAGACTGAAACCTCAGAAATTGCCTGGTCCCGATGAGGTATATGCTAGAGTATTAAAAAAATGCAGAGATGAGTTAAGTTACCCATTAACATTTCTTTTTAACAATTCATTAGAAACAGGTATAGTTCCAGAAGCTTAGAAGCTTGCAAATGTAGTTCCGATTTTCAAAAAAGGTGATAAATCAATAGCATCCAATTACCGTCCCATTAGTCTCACTTCAATCATAGGAAAGCTACTAGAGTCAATTATTGCTAGGAAAATGAGAAACCACTTAGAAACATTTAACTTAATCAATTCTTCTCAGCATGGATTCACCCAGGGACGTTCTTGCCTTACTATAGTTTTTTCTCAGAGGTATATGAAGCAGTAGATAATGACAAGTCATATGATATTATATATTTAGATTTCAGTAAAGCTTTCGACAGAGTCCCTCATGAGAGATTGATGAGAAAGGTTGAGGCACATGGAATAGGTGGGGCGTTGTTAGGATGGATTAGGTCATGGCTAATTGGTAGGAAGCAGAGAGTCAGCATAAATGGTACTAAGTCAGAATGGGGATCAGTCAAGAGTGGTGTCCCCCAGGGATCTGTATTAGGTACTCTGTTGTTTATTATATACATAAATGACCTTGATTTAGCTATAACTAGTAGGATAAGTAAATTTGCAGACGATACCAAAAGGGGGAGAAAAATTTATTCAGTTAGAGATATAGAGTGTCTGCAAAGGGATCTAGATTCCTTACACGAATGGTCAGTAAAATGGCAGATGAAGTATAACATTGACAAATGCAAGGTATTAATGATAGGGAAGATGCATACAAATGTTAAATATAAACTAGCTAATATGGAATTAGAAAACTCGAATTGTGAGAAAAATCTAGGTGTGTTTGTCAGCAATGATTTGAAGCCTAGAAAACAGTGTATAAGCGTTCGAAACAAGGCAAACAGGATTCTCGGGTTCATCTCTAGGAGTGTGAGTAACAGAACTGCTGATGTTATCTTAAAACTTTACTTGTCATTAGTGAGACCCCATATGGATTATGCTGTTCAATTTTGTTGTCCTTATTACAGAATGGACATAGATTCATTGGAGAGAGTACAACGTAGAATGACAAAAATGATCCATAATATTAGAAATCTTCCGTATGAAGAAAGGTTGAAGAAATTAGGCTTACATTCGTTAGAGAGACGCAGAGTTAGAGGGGATATGATAGAGGTGTTCAAGTGGGTTAGTGGGATTAACAAAGGGGACATGACAAATGTACTAAAGCTCAGTGATAGCGAAAGAACTCGTACCAATGGTTTCCAATTAGATAAATTTCGTTTCAGAAAAGATATAGGCAAATATTGGTTTGGTAACAGAGTTGTAGATGGGTGGAATGGACTACCAAGTGCTATAGTGGGATTAAAAACGGTAGGGAGCTTTAAGATAAAATTGGATAAGCATATGGACGAGAAGGGTTGGGTGTGAAGGGGGATCAGCCGGGTTGGGCCAATCAGCGCTCTGCAGACCCTCATAATCCTGCGTTAATCTCTAACCGTTTTGGTAAGATGATCCTCAGGGTATTAGAGTGTTGAGCCTATAATTGGGCTTTGTAATTGGGGTTGTGTGGGACAGGGATCTGCCTTGCTTAGGCCAATCGGCTTTCTGCAGACTCCCATTTTCTTATGTTCTTATGTTCTTATGTTCTTATGTAACAAGGCAAACAGGATTCTCGGGTTCATATCTAGGAGTGTGAGTAACATAATTGCTGGTGTTATCTTAAAACTTTACTTGTCATTAGTGAGACCCCATGTGGATTACGCTGTTCAATTTTGGTGTCCTTATTACAGAATGGACATAGATTCATTGGAGAGAGTACAGCGTAGAATGACAAAAATTATCCATAATATTAGAAATCTTCCGTATGAAGAAAGGTTGAAAAAATTAGGCTTACATTCGTTAGAGAGACGCAGAGTTAGAGGTGACATGATAGAGGTATTCAAGTGGGTTAGTGGAATTAATAAAGGAGACATGAACAATGTACTAAAGCTCAGTGATAGCGAAATAACTCGTACAAATGGTTTCAAATTAGATAAATTTCGTTTCAGAAAAGATATAGGCAAATATTGGTTTGGTAAAAGAGTTGTAGATGGGTGGAATAGGCTACCAAGTGATATAGTGGGATCAAGAACGATAGGGAGCTTTAAGATAACATTAGATAGGCATATGGACGAGATGGGTTGGGTGTGAGGGGGATCTACCAGGTGTGGGCCAATCGGCGCTCAGCAGACCCCCGTAATCTTGTGTTAATCTCTGACCGTTTTGGTGGGGTCAGTACTCAAGGTATTAGTGAGATGGGTCTATAATTGGGGTTGGGTGTGACAGGGATCTGCCTTGTATGGGCCGATCGGCTTTTTGCAGACTCCCATTTTCTTATGTTCTTATGTTCTTATGTTATCTAGATATACGTGTGCCTTATTTCCCACTAAACCCATCAGCACCTGATTTATGATCGTTTGAATACTAGAGGGTGCATCCTTTAATCCAAAAGGCATCACATTATATTCATAGTGACCATCTGGGGTTGAAAAGGCAGTTTTTTGCTCACTTTCCTCCATCAAGGGAATTTGGTGATATCCCCTGCGTAAGTCAAGACAAGTGAAAAACTGACTTTCCCCAAGCTGAGCTAGAATACGGTCTATGTTAGGTAAAGGATATCTATCATCCTTAATTAGCTTGTTCAAATTACGGAAATCCAAGCACAATCTCAATCCTCCTTCCTTCTTCGCTACCGGGACTACCGGGGTATTAAAAGAAGAACGGGATGGTCGTACTATTCCTTGTTCCATTAAGGTTACATCTGAGGTTTGAATCTGGTCCTTGACATCCTGAATATATTTATGAGGGATAGGATAAGGACGTCTGTAAACAACCTGGTCCGAAACTGTCTCTATATTATGAAAAAAATGCGGACTGATTGTCAGGGGATCACTTTCCAAAGAAAATACGTCAGATAACTCCCTTACCATGGTTTTCAAAACTTGTTTCTGTTCCACTGATAAATGTACAAAATATTCCTCTACGTGTTTTACTAAGTCATCATTTCCTTCGTTAGGCTTCAAAGTACAGATATTATCTCTCTGTGTAGGAGATATCTCGTCCTAGATATCTAAGTCTAACTGTTCACAAACTTCTACATATCCTAATGAATCACCTGGTTTAATTTCTATTATATCTGGAGTGAAATTGGCAAATTTCATTGCAAATGTACCCTCAGATAATGCAATGATACCTTGAAAAAACGCAGATGCCTGTGTCACCCCTTCAAATGGCGTGTAAACTCCATAGACTGTATCATTAACCTCTTCTCCTTTCTGGTTTCCTCTTTCGCATGATAGCAGTACGGAGCCATATTCCCAAGGGCAGAGTTTTGTCACCTCCCTTACAGTAACTTTAACCAGTTTATTTGTCCTACCTGGTTGAGTGTGTACTGACTGTATGGCTACCTGGTTGAGTGTGTACTGACTGTATGGCTACCTGGTTGAGTGTGTACTGACTGTATGGCTACCTGGTTGAGTGTGTACTGACTGTATGGCTACCTGGTTGAGTGTGTACTGACTGTATGGCTACCTGGTTGAGTGTGTACTGACTGTATGGCTACCTGGTTGAGTGTGTACTGACTGTATGGCTACCTGGTTGAGTGTGTACTGACTGTATGGCTACCTGGTTGAGTGTGTACTGACTGTATGGCTACCTGGTTGAGTGTGTACTGACTGTATGGCTACCTGGTTGAGTGTGTACTGACTGTATGGCTACCTGGTTGAGTGTGTACTGACTGTATGGCTACCTGGTTGAGTGTGTACTGACTGTATGGCTACCTGGTTGAGTGTGTACTGACTGTATGGCTACCTGGTTGAGTGTGTACTGACTGTATGGCTACCTGGTTGAGTGTGTACTGACTGTATGGCTACCTGGTTGAGTGTGTACTGACTGTATGGCTACCTGGTTGAGTGTGTACTGACTGTATGGCTACCTGGTTGAGTGTGTACTGACTGTATGGCTTCCTCTTCCAAATTAGAAATGTTAGCTTGAACTCTATTGATATGAAAAGATAGAGGGTTTTATTTAAGGAAATTTTATTACTACAGAGGAAATCAGTACCTTGGTGGATGGTTGTAGGAATAGACATGTTCTTTACTACCGTAAAGTCCTGAAGTATGACCAAACCTCCAATAGATACCCTCAAGTTAACAGACCCTATTGCAGAAAGGGGCTGTCCATTTACATCATACAAAGGCTGTGCTATACCCATTACCAAATCAGTTGAATGTGACAATTCTTTCAATTTTGCTTCAGAAATTAAACTAGTAGTTGCTCCTGTATCAATCATAGCTACCATCTCCTCGTCATTTACGTTAGTTTGAATGGCAATTACTTTAGAAACTACGTCCGGAGATGAGCTAAGGACTTTTAAAGTGACATCGGGCTTTTTTTGTTTTCCAATTCTCCCGAAAGATGTGCATGCGAAGGAGTGTTTACATAACCTGACTCCGAGCGCGCCAGCACATTCCTAGGACCGCGCGACAAGTGTGGTGGGGGTTGGTAGGGGGCATAGTACTGTGACTGAGGGGGTGCCTGACTGTAACCACCATAGTGCGGGTTATTCATAACCTGCGGGCGATATGGCAATTCCAGGGGGTCAGATTGATACCCCATGGATGTAGCATAGGATTGTCTTGTATACTGCTTATAAGGTCTAGCACTAGCTACTCCTCCTTTCCTTTGGCCAATAGCCTCCCATGGTGTAGAACAGTTTTTTGCAAAATGTGCCACGACTTTGCAACAGGAACATTTGATATCAGGACCTTTCCTCAGACCTCTACTAAAACCAGCTATTTTGTGCGAAGGCATGCGGCAAAGATTCGCTTTATGCCCAATCTTGCCACACCTGTTACAAAGTATTTTAACAGCCTGCTTACCATTACTGGGTGTGTTATACTGTCGGTGTTGGGTTTGCTTACGGACGTCAGTGTGTAGACCACCCTCGGTACTACCTATGGTTAACACCGTACGTTTAACTCCCAGGCCAGTTCCTTCTTTCTCTGCTGCTGATAATTTCGGATCTCGCTCCTGAAACCTTAAAAACTTACTCCAGATCTTCTGTGAATCCTCCCTATCCGATTCCTTAATATGAATAACGAAAACAGTGGGGGCGTTATTGAGGAAACTATCCACCACTAATGAGTTTACCGTCCGTGCATCAGAATTTAAGTTCTTTAATTCTGCTGCAAACTTATTCAAACGAGAAAAGAAAGTTAGATACGTCTCGTCGGCAGTTTTCGTTGCCTTCATCAGGTCACCCATGACTCTATCTAAGGTACGTTCAGGGGGAAAGAAAGTACAATGTTTATCCCTGAACACATCCCATTCTGTTTTACCTTCAGGAATAGTGCCTAAATCATCAAGGAGTGTTTGAACAATAGTCTTAGCAGGACCTAAGCTGTAAAGTCTTGCAACTTCCAGCTTACCCTGAATACTCCATTCTAATGGGACAGGTGTTTTGGAATCTAGATACTTTATCCAGTTTCTTTCAGAAGGATTACACTTAACCTCTGGGCCCTGGCTTATCAGAATGGCTCACGGGACCGCCACAAAAATATGAAACGTTCGTGAGTTTGGCAAAATGATTTTTATTAGCTAGCGAGAGGCCAGCTGTTATGGTCTCTGCTAAGTGAGCAATAACCAGTTCCGTCATGGCTTCTGTTTCACCGTCACTAGTATCGCTATTAGAAGTTAAATCTGGAGTGGACAGACTTCCTTCAGAATCCGTATTATTATCACCACTAAGAGAAGACACGGAATAGACGTCAATTCGGACATCAATCATTTCACAAAAGATCTTAGTTTCCCAGTTTTTCCCAAAAAATATGTTTTCCCAAAGTTGCACCCACCATAGTTTTCAGTAATATAAAACAAAATAACTTGGAATTTGGGTAATATAACCAAAAATTCGCTGGTGTTACGTCGATAGGCAAGAAAATAAACAGTTATACGCACACCGCCTGCACTAGTTACTACAGGGCAACTCAAAAATCACTGGTTAACCGCTCGCTACCATTGGCGAGTCGGCAAAAAGAAAAGTAGTTTAAGATTCACGTGTGTTTACCATTGTCACTATTGTCGACAGGGCTAATACAAAAATATAGTTTCCAGGGCAAATATTAAAAAATCAGTTTCCGCTGCGACCATCGTTGACTGTTGCTATTATAACAATGTCCGTGTTTTCGCTTTATCGTTATTATCTTTATCGTAGGTGCTATTATAAAACGAGTTTCCGCTCGTAATTATTGTTTATCGCTGCAATCATTATCGTATTCGTATCGAACCCTTATCTATTTATTACTTTATTATGTAAGTCTCAGTGGTAGCTTCAATGCTAATTACTTTATTATCAATATCCAAGAGGCTATAAGGGAATAACAATAGAAATACAGTTGTTTATGCTCCTGTGATTATGAAGGATCTCTTACTATGTTATAGTTATAGGCTGATAACCATACTCCACACGATGTAGATAGATACTCATATCTATCGTATCTTTAAGTCTCTTTGTTTACTCTAGCTCTAGTTATAATTGCTATATTTATTGATATATAAGAATTATGATAGTTTTACTATACTTGGAGTATCGTTATATATTTATAAGAATATATTTCGGTTATCAAGACAAAGTTATGAATTTTGTTTATTTGCACTTTTTGTATAGTTTTTTATTTATACAGTATATAGTTTAAATATTATTACACTTCAGATAATAGTTTCACAGAGTTGTAAATGACTGAATAATTTACCAAGACGACTTGGATTGTTATAACACGTATTGAATGATATTATAATACTTGGTTATATTTAATGTAGCTTGTATGATAACTAATAACACCGTTGTTTCCTATAAGTTCCAACCATTACTATTTTATACATCTAATATTATATTTAATTGGTACTCACTAGTTTTAAATGTGTCTTTCTGGGACTCTCTCTCTTGGAGTCCATGATGAAACTGTGTATGGCTGGGGAGCCTTGTTTAGTTAGGGCTGTGGTGTTCCTGCACGGCTACTGGCTGGTACTGGTACTAACTTTTAGAGTTTTAATCTTGAGCTTATATAGGGCTCAAGGGAATATGTCCACGTCCACACTCACGTGTTTACACTCACGTGTTTAAATTATATATATAACTCTATGTAATTAAACTCTGGACTCGGAAGTAATATCTTAGGACTTGTAATCTTGGATTAGATTTCCAGTGTTTACCAACATGGTAGTGTTTGTTTAACATATAGTGCTACTTGATCTACTTCCACAGTAGATACCTGAATTACACTTTAAAACTGAGTTATTAGTCTATCACTTAATCTATTGATACATATATTAACTTCTAATATATACTATAAATCATAAATCCATTATGTAAACAACAGCTGATCAATGATTACTCACAGATATACACAGGTAGGTTCTGGCTAGTGTATACATTGGCTTATTATGATAAGGAGACTCTCGGATCCTTATCTTCTGCACCATTATCAGTGTTCTCTCATAATTCCTTATTCGTTAGTGGGTATATATCTTATTCTAGCCTTTATTTACATTCTTTATTCACTAGAAGATTCATTCATGTCGACTAACTCTGTTCCCGACATCTATAGGAAATATGCAATATAAGATAAACACGTTACCTATAGAATCAACCCTTGATAATAATATTTATGTGAGTTGAGTGTCTAGCGTATTTTATTCTTGAATGAAATTAAGTTAAAATGAAAACACTGAACACGTAAGAATAAACAAGTTTCAGTATACGAGGAACGCACAAGAGGTTTAATTCAACATTCGCCCACGGGTGGTGAGTGCCACGCGCGTAGTGTAAATAGCACGGATTAAGATAAACTGACCAGGTAGCTTGATCAGGTCATTCTAGGTACTGCGATGTTGGAAATAGTATTTACTATTAGTGCGACTATATTCTTAGTGTTTGAAATAATCAAGTGAAACTAACAGGGGAGGTATACGGAATTACTTTTACAATTTAATATATGCTTAACTTAAAATGAGTATATTATCATAGAAACATTGTGACGCACATCAGCTCCCCAGCGACCACGAGGGGGCAGCGGTTGGCTCCCTATCCTCTTCTCCCCTCTCCCCAGGCAGTGAAATGGGCTACAGTTATCAGAGAATGTTGTTCTTTCTTTCATAGTCTTCGTGTTGTTACAGACAGTCCCGTGGTGGTCTTTACTTTCGTCTGTGACAACGGGAAGTATTTTATATCATTAGTAGAATATAAGATGCATTGTGGAGAGAGAGAGAGAATAGCGAGAGCGTGGTGGTAATATGTGCGTGCGTAGGTATGTGTTGCCTCCCTCACTCGAGGAGTTTTCCCGCTCACCCGCTTTTCCGTGCCCTTGATTGGCTGGTGGTTCCTGGCGCCTTCTACAGCCCTGCTGCCTGGTGACGTAGCGGCCTGTGATTGGCTGACCACCATGCCTTTGTGTGTGATCCTAGGGGTCCCGAGGAGCTACCTTCCTCAGAGCTCCTCGTATTGCTGTAACACTAATATCCCTTTGCAATCTATCAGCCCCCTTCACCCCCCTATTGCGAACTTTCTCTACCACTGCTTACCTTCTTCTCTCTGTATATCCTACTATTAATTAACTGCCCTTCCCCTTGACGTTGATTTCATATATCCGTCACTGTATTATACAGCGAGCTCTCAGAGATATTATATGTAATTAGTTAGGCATTTTGGATCAGAGGGTTATCCATTTTGGCTTGGGGAGGTTTGACATACTCGTCGTGTTGCCCCAACCTTATTTTCTTGGGTGTCTGCCAGGTCAGTCGATGCTAGACTGGGGAGAGGCTATCAGGTTACAGTTTCCTATGAGCATAGACTTCGTTGAGCCTATGCAACTGTACCGGATACCTGCGGAGGCCTAGGTAATTTTCTTGTCTGTGTACCTTAGAGCCTAGCACTGTGTTGGCGTGAGGGCGTTGGCCTAGTCCACCCAGCACTGTGCTAGCTCGTTAGCTTTTGACTTAGAAGGGTCGCCTGGAGAGAACCAGGTACACGAGACCTGGATCTCTCAAGAGAGCACCCCGTCATTTAATGTAACTAGGCGCACAGACTTGAGAACGACACTAGGCTACCGAGCAGGTGGCTCGGCCCAGGTAGCTTAGCCTACGACTCCCCTGCTAGACTTCGTCCACCTGGCAGACCCCCGATTAGGGTTTATAATCTCATTGTGTATATGTGTGCAGCATTATTGCTCCTTATGTTTATAGTAAGTCGTGATTGTTGCTGAGAGACCCAACCAGAGCAGGCTAGTGCCTGGTGGGAGAAAGCACATATTTTTGTGGTTAGAGTTTAGACTGCAGACTGTTTTATAATTACACCTGTGCCAGATAACACCGTATGTCCCTACACTATATATGTTCCCACAGTAATATTACACAGTTCAGAATCCGAGACGTACTTCTTAGTTGCATCTGACTTTTGCAGAAGATTCCGGCATGATGCTTTAGGACTTTCTTTGTTTCACTTTCTTTCAGACAGGAGTGACAGTTTACTGATTATTTAACATAACGTTAATTATCCTTCTTCTAGTTTGCTATTTAATTGTTGCTGCGATTTAATTACGCTATCTATCTTTTTCCTTGTATACCTTAATAAAGTAATCGTATGTTGTATGAGTATAGGCTGCTTCAGTGATCATCAGCCTATAGTGTGCACCTTTTACCGAGTCATAGGATACCTCGTTGTCCAGGCACGACTTAGGGCAGTATAGGTGTTTTGTTCTCCAGTGGTTAAGGCAGGGGTTGGAACTAGTGTTACCGTTGTTGCATTTAGCCTTATCTAGTCCAATGATGAAGAGCCCTGTGTCTTGTAGAACCTGGATCGTAACAACATATTACTCGTCAACGATTATAGGCGATAATTATATCTCGGGTCTAGGAATTCAGATTTAGTATTTTACCTCTACTGATGAATAATCAAAGGTTTAATATCCCTTGAACAAAATAGCAAAATATATATAGTCAACAGAACTAACGTAGTTAACTTTTATTAAGTAACGCGTAAATAAAATTAGCGTGTACGAATCATTAGCATAATACTCATAATAAATAAATGGCGCACACGACGAAGACGTACTAATGGAAATACCTAATAAGGCATAAAAGGAGGTCTGAACGAGTTAGCAGATTCCTATAGAGAATTCACACAATTAGCAGTGTATTCAAATGATGAATATTTAGATAATAGATCTATGCAAGGCTAGAATTCCTAGATGAGAAGAATCAAAATTATCTACATCAGTAATAGAATGAACGGATATACTGTTCATAAAATAAACAAGGTAACACTTAACAGAAGTAAGCGTAACTTAAGGTTTCTCGAAGAAAGTAGATTATTTAATCAACAATTAAAAATTCTTGAAGAGGGGGGACTGAGATAAACAAAATATGAAATTGAGCGTAGGTTTTAGGCAATAATATTATTTAGGAAGGGAATAAAGACACGGAATACACTTCAACTTCAACCTGCAACATACATAATAGAATGGACATATACAAGGACAATCTGTGAGTATTTGGCTTAAATTAATTAATTAACACAAGTATGTAACGTATGCGTAAGACGTTCTAAGAGAGTTATAGGTCAAAGATTGACACTACATCTTGGACACAAATCTATATAACAATTAATATGATTTCTGAGAGATTAAATCATACTTAATAATTAAGGATCTTGGGCACAGATCTATATAGAATTCAGCCTGTAATATTCACATATTTTGCCTTACCTTTACACCAATAATAACAACGTAAGATACTCAGAGACACTTAGGGGAATGTAAGAGGGTAGTGGTTCGAGAGTAAGTCTGGCCGACGTAGAACGTAGATTTACAGGTCAGGACTTCAGGAGAAGCTGCTTCTCACAATCAGGACTTCAGGATCCGGATTTCAGAAGACACACAACAGGCTCGTCGTATTATCGAGGGTAGGGGGGAGGGCGAGACAATTTTTCACTGCTGTTAGATGCCCCGGACTTTGCAGCCTTAAGGACATTACCCCAGTGAATGTTTGCTTAATTTTCCTACAGTTTCGTTGAGACTATGTTTGAATTAATTCTTGTCTCTAACTTACAGGAATTCAATGTTACAGGGGTATAGTAAATCGTTGTGATAGAGTTGAGAAATCGTTGTGATAGAGTTAACTAAAACATACATGATGGTTATTATTGGATACATAGAGATAATAGGTATTTTATTTAATGCTTAGGTGAGAGTCATTTAGCTTAATACAGACGTAATCGTAATTCTAGTGATTATGTCATAATTGAGGTTCATTGGTGATATTCTGAATAACTAAGTTCTTCTTTATCTTCCCGCTAGGTTAGATAGTTCCCCAGGATCATAATAATAAGTAGGACTCTTTATGCCCACGTGTTCCGGTAGCACTCAGGCCTTTGGTGTTGCATTTGCATAAACATATGCTCATCATAATGCAAATCCGGTGGCTGAACAAATGGCGGCTGGTGATTGGTGACCATTGTTTGAGAGCTGGGCTGTGATTGGGCCAAGGTATTTCTCTTTTGCTGGGGTGACTGACCTAGGAGACCCCGCGCTGTGGTCCGTAGAATATGGGAAATTCTTGGGCTCATGGGGTACTTCGGTAGATGAGTATGGGAAATTCCTGGGGTCATGGGGTACTTCGGTAGATGCGTTTTCTTCTGGTTCTTGTTGTCTCGCTTCTCCTTTCTGCTCACCTGCATGCTAGCAATCTTACAGGTGAGGTTTGACCCCGTTCTATCCAACCCCGTCACGTCAGTAAGGTAGAGTCATCAGCATATGAATGGATAGGACTGGAGCTACAGTTGAGAAAATTATTTGAATATTAGAAAGAGAATTGGAGATAGGACAGAACCCTCAGGAATACCGGAGTTGATAGGTTGAGGAAGTGAACGATGGCTGTCCAAAACCGCAGCTATGGAACTGTTAGAAAGGAAATTAGAGATAAAGGCACAGATGGAGGGATAGAAACCGAAGGAGAGTAGTTTAGAAATTAGAGATTTGTGCCAGACTCTGTCGAAGGCCTTCGATATGTCTATTGCAATAGAAAAAGTCTCACCGAAGTCCCGAAATGAGGATGACCAGGAGTTAGTAAGATATGAAAGAAGATCAACAGTAGAGCAACCCTTAACCCCTCCAATCCCAGCAACGTATACAGTATATACATCAGTAGATAAGTAACTCCCCAGTCCCAGCGTCGTAAATATCCATCAGTAATGTACTTTCCTTGTAACTGCCTGTACAAGGCTGTACCAGTTTCTCAATTTCTCAATTTCACTCAATGAATGCTGGTGTTCCCCAGGGATCAGATTTGGCCCCAACTCTGTTCCTCATTCATATCAATGATCTCATATCTACCACTCATAATCCAATACATTCCTACGCAGATGACTCAACACTCCACAGTTCCTTCACATTTACCAATTCTTTCACCCAACCCGATCTTATAAATTCAAAAATAAACACTGCAATTTCTCTGAACCAGGACCTTTCTAGAATTAATGAATGGGGACAAAAGAATCTAGTTTCCTTTAATGCACAGAAAACCAAGTACATTCAATTTTCTAACCGACAGAATCTCACTGACTCCCATATATTTTTTAATGATGTAAATATTCCCACTTCCCCTAGTATTGACATTCTCGGTGTAACATGAACTACTAACTTGAGCTGGACACATTATGTTAGAAGCATTGCTAAGAATGCCTCTAAAAAACTGGGACTACTGTACAGAGTTCGAGAATTCTTCACTGACGAGCAGTTGGCCGTAATATATAAAAGTCATGTGCGTTCTCAGATGGATTACTGTTCACCTCTGTGGAGTGGAAGGGGAGTGGCTGCATTGAGGCAGTTGGACAAAATTCAAAATAAAGCTATTACATTAATCAATAACCCTGCAATCACACAGGACCTTCCTACATTATGCATACGAAGAAACGTTGCATCCCTTGCATTATTCTACAGATATTTTCACAGCAATTGTTCCGAGGAACTTGCTTCAATTGTGCCGCCTCTCCACATCTTTCCCCGTAGAACTAGGGCAGCTGAGAGCGCCCATGAATTTACACTTTCTCCTCCACAATGCAGAACTTCTGCTTATCAAAATTCATTTATCCCCAGAACTACTACTCTTTGGAATTCACTTCCCTCGAATTGCTTTCCACAAACTTACAATCTACAAATGTTTAAATCCAGTTGTTACAAACATTTTATGAATGGAGGATGCCTTTAGGCACATGGACCTTTTTGTTTTATCTGTGTTTTTCCATCCTCCGTTCATTGTCTCTTAAAAAAAAAAAAAAAAAAAAAAAAAAAAAAAAAAAAAAAAAAATTACCACGACCATTTGAGCACTGCTCCCGTTATGGCAACACTTCTCAGCTTATATGAGACCCACGGAAGGGTAACAGAGCCAGTGTTGCCTCATCTTTGGAGGTGAATAGGTGGTCTCTCCTGCCATTTTTGCCACTTTGCTTGGGACTGCTGGGGACTTTTATTACTGTATCCTACGGTACAGTACGGGTTAAGGAAGCCATACTGGCGATCTGAGAGCAGATTATGAGAAGAAAAGTGCTAAAGAAATTTTGAAGTAAGAAGAGTTTCAAAAACTTGGGAGCGGACACACTTCTTTGGGATAGGTTGAAAGAGAGCAAACTTCCAGCAAGAAGGGAAGACATTAGAGGAGAGACAGAGACTGAAGAGATTGCCTAGGCAGGGATTCAGCACAGAAGCACAGTTATCTAGTACAACAGGAGGTACACCATCCGGTCCATACGCCTCCTTAGTATTAAGGCCAGAGATGGTAAAAAGTACATCTTTAGAAGAGATTAGGATATTGGGCATAAGTAGGAGAGAGAGGGGTGCAGAGGGAGGAATAGCACCGGAATCATTCAAGAGGGAGTTTTTAGTGAAAGTTTGGGTGAAGAGTTCAGCTTTGTCAGAGGAAGAAGTGACGGTGGTGCCGTCAGAGTGGAAAAGGGCAGGAAAAGACGAGGAAGAAAAATTGTTGGAGAGGTTTTTGGCTACATCCCAGAAAGCTTGGGAAGAGCTAGCATTGGATAGTTCAGTGCATTTATTATTGATGAAAGAGTGCTTGGCAAGTCAAAGAACAGATTTGGCTTGATTCCAGGCAGAACATAGAAAGACGGAGATAGTTATGTTTGAAGGCGTTGGTTTCGTTTGAATGCTTCCTCCTTATTGCGAACAGCTGTAGAACAGGCGTGAGTAAACCAATTTTTTTTTTTTGCATTAGTCTGAGAAAGAAAATTGAATGAATGCCTCTATGCCTGATAGGATTACCTCGGTAATGTGTTCACCAATCTCCGAGGGTCCCCGGCCACGGTAGCAAACATCATTCCATGGGAAATCAAAGAAGTACTGCCAGAGAGCATCTCAGTTGGCAGCGCCAAAGTGCCACAAGCGCCGCCGGCTGGGAATATCAGGTGGCCGTACTGGAGAGATAGGACAGGTGACAGAGATAAATTTATGGTCGAAGGAGCCCAAAGGAGAGAAAAGATCGACAGTATAAGAAGAAGGGTTAGAAGTTAGAAACAAGTTAACCCTGTCCGTCTCATATGACGCTACTGCGTCATATGGCGGTTCCGCCCAAAAGTATCTAATGACGCGGTCGCGTCATATGAACCTAGTGAAATAGCTCAATAATAAGTTATATGACGTTTCTGCGTCATTTTGAGTTCAGTAAGTTAGGTAAGTTAGATCATAGTCTGTCAGTTGATGGCAACCCAATATTCCTCCTCCGACTTCTAACGGTCCCTCAGTGTGAGAAGACTTGTGTGGGAAATACCGGGCGCTCTGCCAACCCGTAAGTAAGTTAATATAATATGTCTTGGGGGGTTAAAAATATTGGGCCCTCCGAGGTGTTCTGGGATACGGGTGGGCTGCTGAACCATCTCTTGTAGGTCATTTAGGATAGTAAATATGTAGGCTTGTTCACCAGGTTGATCAAAAGAATGAGAGGAGAGCCATTGGCGGCGGTGAATGTTGAACTCTCCTAAGATGGAGATTTCAGAAAAAGGAGAAATGGATAGAATGTGTTCCATTTAGAGTTTAGATAGTCAAAGAATTTGGGAAAGTCGGTGGAGTTAGGGGAAAGAAAGACACCACAGAAATATTTAGTATGAGAATGACAGGAAAGTTTGAGCCATAAAGTTGAGAATTCAGGGGAGTCTAAATCGGGAACACAAGAGCAAGTGAGTTTGCTGTGCACGTATGCGCAACATCTGCCTTTGGGTTTGAAACTGCCACATGTGTTTGTTAACCCTTTCACGCTCATATGACGCAGAGGTTGCCAGATTAGCAATAAGAAATAGAGTTCTCTCACTCTTATAATTACCTCTCCAAAATTAGTTTTCTGCCCACAGCTAACTCAAAGACAACTGCAGAGGTTGAAGTAACTAAACTAAAGGTTTATAAATACCCCTGATGGTAACAAATGCTGGGGTCACACATTCACGTATATCGCTCCCGTATGCTCCCGTCAGGCGTGATCGCCAATTTTGTGTTATGACGGGCATTGTCCGGCCGTGTACGCCCGTATAGACTACGACTATTGCACTTCCCGACATACGTACCGTAACGGGGCCAGTGTTACGTCAGACGTAATGTAGTCGTATGGAGCTACGTACGTGCTTGCGACTTGCGTAAGCATGTCCCCGTTAGTCCGCCTGGGCTGCCCGATTTGCGGGAACACAGGCCACACCCATGGCCACGCCCCCACAAGACCTACGTAGCTGAGGCCGTACATCTTGTGAGTTTGTAGGCATTACGTGGACCGTGTCCGGACAATCGTAGGCACACCCCGTCTGTCCAAACACAGACAAAGACAGTCTTTGTCAACCACGTAGGTCTGGGTTGGAATCTGGGAACTACAAAAGGGCAGGAATGGCCACACCATTCCCATTCCCAGTCCTTCATCGGCACCATGAACAACATCGCGGAATTCATCCTGGAGGAGTTCAATTTTGTGAACTCCCTTTATAGTGGAAAGACCATTCATCCTTGTAACGTTTAACCCGCTGAGTGCCAGCCAATTTTGACGGTGTGCTTCTGCCAGTGCCAGAGTTTTTGTTTTGTTTTGGCTAAATCTATCAAGTTGGGAGATAAAGGAAGGATAATGGTAAAAAAAACACTCCCCTTGTCCATTTTCGCCAGAAATCAGGTCCCCGATGGTCCCGAAAGTAGCTGAAAAGACACTATAGACTACAGAGACTTTTATGGTATCGGAATGTATGGGTGGGAGGGTGGTGGGAGGGTGGTTTTCGGGTTGGTTGGGGGAAGGTAGAAGGGTAAATTGACTTGTGTTACACATATGAAGCCGATTGGTGAGGTAGTTTCACCACCACAGATTTTCCTGTTTTTCCTTATCTTCGTACGGATACGCTGGAAGTGGGTGGTTGGGGGTGTGGTGGGGGGAAGGCAGAAGGGTAAGGGACTTGTCACACAAATATGGACCCGATTGGTGCAGTCGTTTCGCCGCCACAGATTTTCCTTTTTTTTCCTTATGACGGGACCGACAGTCAGCGAGTGGGTTGGAGGAGGGATTTGGGATTTTTGTGGTCGGTAGCCTAAAGGGTAAGGTACATGTGGTAAAAATATGAAAGCCATAGGTGCAGTCGTTTCGCTGCTACGATTTGTTTTCGGCAGGGTGCAGAGGGTGGCAGGGTTGGCTTATTGGTTGCTGCTCCGGTGTGGTGAGAGGTGTGACTGGAGTGTCCCCCGCTGGTCCCCCGCTGGTCCCCTTGTCCCTCGTGACCCCACCGTACAACGGTGCCGCGTCTTCCCGCCAACCCGCAGTGCGGCGGTTCTGCCAGATGCGCCCGGACTTACTTTCACTTTCCCGTTTTACGTGAACATTGTACGATTGGCGGGAGAAACTTACGTTTTACCGGGCTAGCTGCTACGTTTTACGGGGCTGCTCCCGTAAGACGTAGCAGCTAGCCAGGTAAAACGTATGCTTTCCCGACTTTTGACATACGTGAGCGCGAGCCACATATCTGATTCGAAATCCAAAACATACCGGGCGGCCTTGGCCGCACCCACCACCTCCCAGACCAGCGTGGCTACTCCCGCCATGCGTACCAAACCCCACGACTAGACACAATTTCATTTACGTTTTGCGTACTAAGCCCTTACGTTTTACGTATTCGGTTGCCAACTACCAATAAACCTTCGTACGGGAGCATACGGGAGCATATACATGAATGTGTGACCCCAGCATTTAAAGGCTTTAAAGTATCTCCAATAGGCTCAAAATCGCGTCATATGTCGGAGAGGGTTAATTTCATTAATCGAGTTTTGGAGTAAAGTTGGTTAGTGGAGATAACATAATAACTAGGATAGAGAAAGTAGAAGGATACAGAGAAGGGGCTGCTGGCAGTTGCTTCAGACACGTGAGTTTCAGTGAGGAAAAGACGATCAGGTTTGTAGGAGGATAAATGGTGTTCAACGGAGGGAAAATTAGAGGAAAGGCTGTGAATTCTGCAAAAGTTGATAGTAAAAGTAACACGTCGAGGTCTAGATAATTTTGAGAGGTCTTCAGGAGAAGGTCGGGCGGGTGTTGGTGCATTTAGGGTCCCCCCCCCCCACTGTGGGGACTCCGAGTCTGGGTTATTGTTTATTTTCAGCCTGATGATGGGGAACGTGTCACCGAAAGGTACTCCAAACAAGGCATTCGTTATTATACGATTTTTCGGCTATCAACAAGCAGCCATCTTCAGGTATACATCATGATCCTAAAAAAACAGACCAGACAGTTGGGTGGGATATGCAATTTTTTTTTTTCTTTTTTTGTACTGGTACTCTGTGTACACAGTATATATTAGTTCAATGTTGGTGTTTGTTAGTTGCTCTGATATCTCCGTGGGTAACGACGTTCCAGTGAATAGGGTATGTTTGATATGTGTTTATACATTTCTAGGCTTAATTTTAGTTATATTTTAGGTTTCATGTTTATGTGACTTTAGGTGTCGCTATTGATTTTCTATTAACTTTTCAAAAATAACAGATTAATATTTGTCAGATAAATTCATATTCAGTGTGTATTATGTATGTTTGCCTGTACTCTGTTGAGTTAGTTCTTTCTTGGTGAATTCTTCTACTATTTCTTATGTCAAACGAGTATTTGAGACATAAGATATTTTCATGTATTTGTTTTATGTTACCGGTATCGGTTCTGCTTAATTTTGATCAAGCGAGTTATTTTAAACATTTTCTAACTTCATTATTAAGTTCCACGTTTTTACGTTTTTCTTATAGTTGTCTGCTCTGTTTTTAGGATCATGATGTATACCTGAAGATGGCTGCTTGTTGATAGCCGAAAATTCGTATAATAGAGATGGCCTTGTTTGGAGTACTGTCCCTATTGTTCCTCCTGTTGTGGAAATTGTGGTGTCCCAGATCACCCACGGATGTTTTACTCACTATATATATATATATTATATATATATATATATATATATATATATATATATATATATATATATATATATATATATATATATATATATATATATATATATATATATATATATATATATATATATATATATATATATATATATATATATATATATATATATAATATATATATATATATATATATATATAATATATTAATAATAATATAAACACAAATCTGACCTTCATCATTATTGCTTGTTTGTTGGGTAGGAAGAGTATGACCCCGCCCATTGTCTTAGCTAGGATCTTGTTATGGAATCTGCCGAGGGTGTTGCTGTACATCCGGGCAACCTTCTTGCCAAATGGTTCCTCTCCGGCTGGTTGGTAAAGCTCATGCATGAATCCTTTTACGAACTCTGAAAGCAGGCCAAGTTACTACAATGAGGAAGGAGGCGTATGGGCTACTTACTATTTCGAAGTATACGAAGAATGGATTAAAAGTCGATTAACAGGTCAGGTTAGTATTGTCACCTATAAATAAAGTTTAAAATAAATCATTGCATGGACATATAAGGAACACAAATGAAAGAGCAAAACACTCAATAATTAACATTCAAGTTGAGTGTCAATAATGTACAAAAGTAGTTTTAAAAGCAAAACAAAAATAAACATGATAATAATAAAAATATTAATAATAAGATTCAGTGAGAATAATGGTTTTCATTAATACTAAAAAAATCTCTCACATATTTCTTATTTATATTTTGTTTAACCCATGGGATCCGGGGAGCCTCATATGATCCCGATCGCTGTGTCCGGGGCCATTTTCATACAGTCAAGCTTCATAATTCAGTAGCTACTGACTGAGACCACCTAGAGCAGTCAATTGTTTTGCAAATTATAGAACGTGTTGTTGTCTGTAGACTGCTGTTGAGGTGACATCGCTACGACATGTGGTTGCCGAGTTATGATGATTTTAGCGGCGATTTTTAGCCGCGCATTTTCCCTCATATGAGGCCTCCCGGATTCCTGCCAATATTTTTGTTTGCCTCATATGAGGCCTCCCGGATTCCGAGGGTTAACTACTTTGGAACATTGTTGACCGTATTTATATCACTAGATATAGTTATTCCAAGATCAGTTTCAATAAAGAAACTGACCTCGGAATAACGATATCTAGTGATATAAGAGGCCAACAATGTTCCAAAGTAGTTATAAAACCAAAAGAAAGAAATTAAATAATAATAATAATAATAATAATAATAATAATAATAATAATAATAATAATAATAATAAAAACTTAAAATAATTGCTCTCCTTGGGTAGGAATAATTCGACAATTGTTTGAAAGTTTGTGTATATATTTAACAAACTCCCATGATATCCGTAATCCGCATATCAATAGATTCTCTGTTTGGGTCAAGATGGGTTCAAACTATTAGTTGAATACCTACGACGGCTCAGTATAGATTGCACTTCGGAATTGTTACATTCCCATTACTACCTATCTGGACAATCGCTATTCAGAGTTTTGACCCACTTCGACTCCGAGCCAAAGGCACATCACTACTGTATATTCACAATGGTTGACAATACTGTACTCTAACTCTCCCTCGATGAGTCCTTGAATCACTTTAACAATATTAGGATCGAGGATTTAATCAATATGTACTAAAATCACCCTAACAATATCAGAAACATTTATTCCTTTACATGGGATTAACCCTTACTGTACCAGCCTAAAAAAAGCAACTTTTACCTAAAGTAACCTAGATATTGTTTGAATATCCAGGAGAATTTTTAGAAATAAGCTGACATGGAGGTGATTCACTCATAAAGATATATTATTGGGCTAGGAAAAACTATATTTTGGCCTAGATAGAAAAATATGATCATGTATTTTTTTAAAGTTGTATAATTTGAGCATTACTACATATATAAGAGCACTTAAATTTATGTAAAGTACATAACTTATAATATGTGTAATTATATGGAGTGACACATTCATGTAAATATTTGATGGCGTAGGTGTAGATAGTTAAGGCAACTTAACGATTAAGAGTGAAAATGAAATATGTGGCCATTATTAAGGAGTGTGGCCATTTTTGTTGTGGCTGTTTATAAGTGGCCGTTTTGGTCATTAAGAAATGTGGCCACTTTGGTTGTCGTCGTTAAAGAGTGTGACTGTTTTAGAGTGTGGCCGTTAAGAAGTGTAACCGTTTTGGTTGTGACCGTTAAGGTGTATGGCCTTTTAAGAGTGGCGATTTTGGTTGTGACCGATAAGGAGTATAGGCATTTTAGAGTGTGGCCGGTTTGGTTTTGGCCATGGATGTTTAAGGGCCTAGCCGATATGGAGTGTAGCCGTTTTGTGTGTGACTTTTAAGGTGTGTGGCCATTTAGGAGTGTGGCTTTATTGTTTATGACCATTAAGGAGTGTAGGCTTTTAAGAGTGTGGACATTTTGGTTGCTAGCCTAGTGTAAAGAAGGGGGCAGTTAGGACATGGCTGGGATGGAAGAAGCTGTTCATTCATTCCTCTCCAAGGACCACCAGGAATTTGGATCGAGGACAGCGAGGCCCGAGGACCACCAGGGACAAGGATCGAGGACCGTGGACCACCAGGGACGATGATCGAGGATCGAGGATTACCAGGGACGACGATAGAGGACAGCGAGGACCACCAGAGACGATGATCGAGGACAGTGAGGACAGAGTACCACCAGGGACAATGATCGAGGACAGCGAGGACCGAGGACAATCAGTGACGAGGATCGAGGACTGAGGCTAGACAGGTACATAAATGTAGATCCGAGCAGAACCAATAATTTGAATAAAGAGCGTTCCGTGAATTCTAAATCTAAAACTTTAAAGGTTTTCTATGCAAACACCCGTAGCATACGCAATCAATTTTCAGATTTAGAGGAACTAGTCTTTACAGAATATTACGATGTTATTGGCATAACAGAATCTTGGCTCAATACAGAAGACAGACACTTTTTAGCAGAGTATTCACTTCCCGGTTATGTAATGTTTGAGAAAAGCCGAATAAATAAAAATGGAGGTGGCGTTTTACTTTTTATCAAAGAAAAACTTAACCCGACCCTTTAGTCAAAACCTCAAAATGTGAACGTCGACACATCCTTTGTGCTAATAAAGAATAATAAAGGTACAAAAATAATATTTGCATTAATATACAGACCTCCAGCTCAATCAGTTCAAACTGACCGAGAAATTTATGAGCAATTTGCAGACGTAAGTAACTCGCAAGATACCGTAATTTTTGGCAACTTCAATTTACCAGTGACCAAGTGGGGAGATAGTATTACTTCACACTCTGGACAAGACCTGTATACAAACTTGCAAGAGAGTTCGCTATATCAATTTGTTAGATCTCCAACCCGTGGAAATAACGTTCTTAACCTTGTACTTTCAACAAAAGAAGAATTGATAGAGAATTTGAATGTCGGTGATGAATTCAGTAACAGCGACCATCGTACGATAACTTTCAGTTTAAAGTTTACTAGTAACGAACCAAATAGCAGCATCGAAAAAGTCCCTAGTTTCAAGAAAGCAAACTTTCGTACACTTACAGCAATGTTTAAAGAAACTGACTGGAGCTTTCTAATTAACAATAACTAAATAAATACATCTTGGGACTCATTCGCAAACACTTACCTAAAAGCAGTGCAAGACTGCATATCATCGAAAATACGGCGTACAGGCCATAATGATAAGCCTAAATGGTGGAATAAAGATATTTCAGACTGTTTGCTTGCTAAAATGTTTGCTAATGATAGATTAAAATCCTCACAAAATGACGAAGAATGGGTGAAATTTGTAGAACTACGACGCAAAGCCAAAAAGTTAATTAAGCAAAGTAAAAAGACCCAGGAGTTACATGTTGCGAATCAAAGTAAAACAAACCTGAAATAATTCTATAGTTATATCAGAAAGAAGAAAGTAGTTACTTCAACTGTTTGACCGTTAGTCGATGAAAATGGAGAATACACCAAAGACAAATTACAAATGAGTAATGTCCTCAATACTTTCTTTGCATCAGTTTTTACTACAGAAGACCTCGGTGATATCCCTACAGCATCGCCGGTTCAGATTGATAATTCTGATGTTCTAAGCAATATCACCATTACAGAGAGAGAAGTATTGAAATGTTAGATAAACTCAAGGTAAATAAATCGCCCGGACCTGATACAATCTCACCTAGAGGTCGAAAGGAAGCTAAGGATGATCTCTCCAAACCACTGACATTGCTATTCAATAAATCCTTGCAGTCTGGAACTATGCCTGATGAGTGGAAGCTAGCCAACATAACAACTATATTAAAAAAAGGCAGCAAATCCCTACCGAGTGAGTAACTATCGTCCAATTAGCTAAACCTCAGTTGTATGTAAAATGCTAGAAACACTAATAAGAGACAGACTCGTAAATCACTTAGAGGAAAATAACATAATTAAAGATACTCAACACGGCTTTCGTAACAAACGTTCCTGCTTAACAAACCTCTTAGACCTCTAAAGCTGTAGATATTATATACCTTGATTTTCAAAAGGCCTTTGACAAAGTTCCCCACAAACGGTTACTACTAAAATAAAAAGCACATGGAATACAAGACGGTGTGTTGAAATGGATAGAAAATTGACTCAGCGATAGAAAGCAATGAGTAGTCATAAACGGTAAGGCATCTAAATGGACCATTGTAAGTAGCGGGGTACCCCAGGGATCAGTAATAGGACGAATTCTCTTTCTAATTTACATCAACGACATAGATGAGGGTCTCACTTGTACAATCTCAAAGTTTGCTGACGATACAAAAATTGTAAATAGCGTACTCTCAAAAGAACAAGTTGACAATATGCAACACAATCTAGATAAGTTGTCACGTTGGGCCAAATTTGGCAAATGAGCTTCAATGCAGATAAATGTAAAGTACTACATTTCGGATACCGAAATGAGAAAGCAAACTATTCGATGAATGGCACTCAGCTTAAGAGTGTAGACAGAGAAACCGATCTGGGAGTAACAATATCGAGTAACATAAAACCGAGTCAACAATGTTCAGAAGATGTTAAGAAGGCAAACAAAATAATTGGCTTTATAGGCAGGTCATTTGAGCATAAATCCAAAGAAGTTTTCCTAACTCTTTACAATTCCTTATTCCGCCCTCTTCTGGAATACTGCGTTCAGTCCTTGTTCCCTTATTACCAAAACAATATAGACAAGCTAGAACGAGTTCAATGTAGAGTTACCAAAATGATACCTAGCCTAAAGAACAAACCATACGAGGAGCGTCTTAGAGAATTAAATCTATTTCCTTTAACCCATCGCAGATTAACGCCTTACGAGCGGGCCCGTCAGTAACAAGAGCCAGAGCGTAATGCAATTATGTATCCCTGAAAGGGCGTAAATTGAGCTTTCCAATGACACCAGAACCATCCTTCTATGACCACGCGTTCTCTTGCAACGATCGTGCAAGACGAGTGCAAAATCCCTAAAATACGGTAATTTCCTTACATAATTCCTTGTGTAGCGAGGCAGTGAGTGTGGAAGTGTGTGGAGTAGACGTCAGTAGTCGCGCGGGACCTGTGCCGAGCGGTCATGAGCCGACCTACGCTCCTCCACCTGCTCGTCTCTCTCTCAGAGCCATTATTGCTCAAAAATTGCACACAGACTTAAGTCCACCCCCGCTACATAGTCCATGGTTCTCTAGCCCGACTTAAGTCCACCCCCGCTAGACAAGGGTTAAGAGGTGACTTAATTCAAGTGTTCAAAATCATCAAAGGCATCGACAATATGAACTGTATTCTAATTACACACGGTCAAGCGGTTGCAAAATTATTGGTAAATCTTTTAACTCGCACGAATCTAAGAATTTCTTCTTCAATTGAGTTGTCAACTTGTGGAATGGGGTTCCCCGAGACGGTATAATCTCCAGCACCGTTGATTCTTTTAAACTTCGCCTAGACAAATATCTTGCATTAAACCCACGACTAACTGCATTTGTAAATGAATATTTGTATTATATTCCCCCCTCAGTTTCATCAAAGGATTATTGCGTTTATATATTGCTAAGATGTTACTCTCTTTTTCCCAGATATACAAAAGATCCTTATAACTGTGTTATGTTACTAACCCCTCTGTCCCCTACTAACTTCCTAGTCCTGCCACGGACATTAGTTCCAGGGCAGTGGTTTCCTTTCCAATTTTCCCTTACCCACTCTAAACCACTGTTTGGACACTTGATCTGCAGTGTTTTGGAGGACAAGCAGCCTAGAGGGGCACTATACCTGTTGTTGCTTGATTTCCTTTATACTCCTTTGTACTCTCCCCCTCTCCATAACTTAACCCCTACTGAACCAGAGGATATTACCATAAATGTTCCCTCCAGTACCAGGCAATGAGGCCAAAATGGAGGAATACTAAACCAGCTAGGCTACGAGACTTTGAATATAAGCTGGGAAGTATTGCCAAGGTCTCAAAACAGAGTGCACAAGTCACGGTACCTGGTACTGCTCGATACGGGCAGTTACAAGTACCGCATAGTATTGACGGCTGGTACTGGATCCGCTTCTCCCTCATGTTTAGTCTTATAATTTTTCAGATTTTAAGATGTTCATCCCATAACTTTAGCAATTTTAAGACCCTTTGCCCCATTATTTGTCAATTTTAAGACTTTTTGTGCCATTTAAGTGTAAATTTATTCCTGACAAGCAATAACGAGCCTGCAATTAGAAGCCCTACACACAAGCTTCTTGTGCTGACCACGAGATGGAGATGAGTCGCTTTGGACACTCCATTCACAAATGGTGTTTTTTTGGTAGAAACATATCTATTTATGCACACACAATTATTGCATAGGGATGTGGTAACCCCACCGCCCGTCACTTTGTGGCGCAGATATCCCCTGAAGGTTTGGATTGGGAATCCTACCTCCAGAATTGTTAGGAGGCTGTAGGCACCAGCCGAACAGGGCTGTGCTCCCAGGAAGTGCTAGGTGGATCATAAGGACAGCTGGAACTCCTGTTTCACTATCTGGCCTCTTTAGCTGATCTTTTCTGTGCCTCATCAATATTGAGGGCAACCTCAGTCTGCCCTCCAGAATACCTTCTCCCCCTATCAATACATTATACTACAAATATCTTACATACTACACCATCTATATTTGTTTAAATGATGACGAAATCACGACCCGGCTCGGAGTCCCCAGGGGGGGGGGGGGGGGGGGGACCAGAAATGCACCCATTTGACTGACCCCTGGAAACGACTCTCCAAAATGCTCTGGACCACTTCCTTCTACTCTCACTATTAATTTTGCCAACATTCGTGGCCTTTCCTCTAACTTCCACTCTGTGGAACACCTCTCCTCTGCCAACCCTGATCTTCTCTTTCTCACCGAAACACAGTTGTCTGGGACTACTGACAGCAAACCATTGTCTGTACCCTACTACTATCTCTATCCTCAGTTTCAAGCCAAAGGTGGATGTTGCTTCTATGTACGCAACAATCTTGCTTTCCCTCGTGTCCCCAATTTTTTCTTCTTCTGAATTCTCAACTCTCTAGCTAAAGCTTTCTTGTCACTCTCAAACTAAATATTTCTGCGCTGTTTATCTCTCCCCTAATTCTACTGACTATTTAAAATTCTTTGACTATCTAACTTCTAAAGTGGAACACATTCTATTCATCTCTACTTTTGCAGAAATCTCCATCTTAGGAGATTTCAATGTTCACCACCGCCAATGGGTCTCCTCTGTTTCCACTGGTCAACCTGGTGAACAAGCCTACATCTGTTCTATCCTAAATAACCTAGAGCAGTTAGTCCAGCAACCCACCTGTATCCCGGATCGCTTCGGAGATTGGCCCAACATTCTAGACTAATTTCTAACCTCTAACACTTCTGCTTATACTGTAAATCTTTTATCTCCTTTGGACTACTCCGACCATAAACTAATATCTGTCACCTGTCCTACCTCTCTGGTACGACCACCCAATCCATCCATCTGGCGGCGCTTGTGGCACTTTGGCACTGCCGACTGGGAGGCTCTTCGGCAGTACTTTTTTATTTCCCATGGAATAACTTTTGCTTCCGTGGCCAGGGACCCTCGGAGAGTGCTGAACGCATTACCGAGGTAATCCTCTTGGGCATGGAAGCATACATTCCAGTTTCTTTCACTCAGTCTAATGCAAAAAAATCTTGGTTTACTCACGCTTGCTCTACTGCTTTCCGCAATAAGGAGGAAGCATTCAAACTGTACCGTCACCTTCAAACTCAAGAATCTCATACTTCCTATGTTTTTGCACGGAATCAAGCCAAATCTGTTCTTGCCTCGCCAAACATTCTTTCATCAATAATAAATGCACTAAACTATCCAACTCTAGCTCTTCCCAAGCCTTCTGGCATCTAGCCAAAAACCTCTCCAACAATTTTTATTCTTCGTCTTTCCCTCCTCTCTTCCACTCTGCACTTCTTCCTCTGAAAAAGCTGAACTTTTCGCCAAACACTTTCGCTAAAAACTCTACTTTGGATGATTTCGGTGCTATTCCTCCCTCTCCACCCCCGTCTCTCCTACTTATGCCTAACATCATAATCTCTTCAAAGGATGTACTTTCCCCCTTCTCTGGACCTAATACTAAGAAGGTATACGGACCGGACAGTGGATCCCACGGAACAATACTGATGGTTGGCAACCCCCCAACTCCAGCTGCGTGCATGTGGGCGCACGCGGAAGTGATAGGCCAGTATATCGCCTACCCATCACCCAATGATAATTGTGACTTTCCCCCGTCCCCCAGGACCCCCAAATGACCTAGTTGACCGTTTTTATGCTGTTTTGCCTTCATCACTAACCCATCCCATGTGTTTTCAGGAAAAAAAATGAAAAGTGGCTGGTACTGGAGTGTACTTTTTGTATATCGCTTGGGGTCCAGGGGGTTAAGGGCCGCTCTACTAGTGATCTTCTTTCTTATCTTACTAACTCTTGGTCATTCTCCATTCGGGACTTCAGTGAGACTTTTTCTGTTGCGCTAGACATATTGAAAGCCTTCGATAAAGTCTGGCACAAATCCTTTATTTCCAAACTACCCTCCTACAGTTTCTATCCTTCCATCTGTGCCTTTGTCTCTAATTTCCTTTCTGGCCGTTCTATAGCCGCAGTTGTGGATGGCCATCGTTCACTTCCTCAACCTATCAACTCCAGTGTTCCTTTGGGTTCTGTCCTATCTCCAATTATCTTCCTATTATTAATTAACAACCTTCTCAGCTGCACCTCCAGCCCCATTCAGTTATATGCTGACGAATCTACATTACACTATTCAACTTGCCTTCCACAAAATTATTCACAGCAGGAACTCCAAAACTCACGTAAGGAGGCCATAAAACATCTATCTTCTGATCTCTCTACTATCTCTAATTGGGGCAGAGAAAACCCTCTTACTTTCAATGCATCCAAAACTGAATTTCTCCATCTGTCTACTTGTCGTCCCTTTCCAGATAACTATGACCTACTCTTCAACAACATACACATTAACTCGTCATCTTCTCTTAGTATTCTTTGTCTCTTTTTCTTCTGATCTCTTTTGGAAAGATCATATTACCACTCTTGCAAAAAAACAGCTTCCCTGAAGTTGGGTGTGCTCATCCGCCTCCAGGGGTTCTTTACCCGTGTGCAGCTTCTTGCTCTGTACAGGGGCACAGTGCGTCCATGTATTGAGTATTGTTCACACGTGTGGGGAGGATTCTCTCACACAGCACTTCTAGATAAAGTAGAAGAGAAAGCCTAATAACTGAAGTCCACTCACCAATTATCTGCAGTCTCTCTCTCTTCGCCGCATTTTTGCATCTCTCTCACTATTTTATTGTAATTACAATAATCAGTGTTCTGCAGAGTTTTCTTAGTGTATACCACCCCCTCTCCGTAGAGCACGTAGCACCCATCTTGCAACATAATCCCACCCCTACTCTGTGTGACTCTTCAACCTAAGAGTGAAACATTATTCTCAGTCTCTCTTCTATTCAACAGCTGAGTTCTGGAAATATCTCCCAGAATCAGTCTTTCCGTCTTCCTATGACTTAAATTGCTTCAAACTTTGTGTACCCAGGCATTTTGGCTAGAACTGATTTTGGCCCTGTCACTCTTTCAACTCTGAGGGAGGCACTCGCTACAGGCAGTTCTGCATTTTGTTTCCCTCACTCGCATAGTAAAAACAAAAACAAAACAAATAATGTATCAACTTTCACCATAAAAACATTACACATGACAAAAAAAAATACATTTATGAGAATCCACAAATTGCTTACAAAGGAGGAATGCTAAACCCATATCCTTATAGAAATAGTATATACTGTATATATAATATGCACATGTTTTAGTGAATTATTCACAGTAGTATAAGCTACTGCCAGTAAGTTTAACTATTGTTAAAACTCACTGACATTTGATGAGAAAATTATTCGGTACCTCATCACTTTTCACTGCCCGAAGTATGATATACCTAAACAATAACCCCCCCCCCCCCCCCCCCCCCCCCCCCCCCCCCCCCCCCCCCCCACCCCCCCCCCCCCCCACCCCCCCCCCCCCCCCCACCCCCCCCCCCCCCCCCCACCAAACTCACACGTGCGTGCATCGTGTTCCCCAGACCGATTGAAATGTTCGTATCCAAAAAATATATCGACAGCTTAATACATTTTCCAGAACTTCTGTTGATTTCATGTAAACACTTATATTATTACGATAATATATGACATGAATTAATAGAGCATACTATTTAGATGACAATGTATTCATGCGTCTCATGATACAGCAATAAAGTGTAAGGGAATGGCGAAATCAGAGAGAGCCGAATTAAGCAGTCTTGTTTACGTGTAGAAGTTTTCGAACCGTAACGGCAGCAACGGTAATGGCTATCTTGATCTTATGGACTAAAACAGTGACCGTCCTCAGTAGAGGTTTTTCTAGTGCACTGCGACCGTCCTCAATAGATCCAGAGCATAAGAAAAAACCTTAGAAAACACACCAGTGGCACTCAAAACAAAGCAATTTGTGATTAGGTGAGATAATTCGCCTCCGTTACTTGCTACCACTCCGACATATCTGTCCCAGCCCCCCCCCCCCCCCCCCTTCCCCTCCTTTTCCTCCCTCCTCAATTATTAGCTATTTTTCCTCTTATTCCCCATGTTATCGGATAATTTTCAGCGTGAATTTCCCCCTCCTGGTCTCTTTAACACAGGTGAGGGAGCTACAGATCCTTGCAACACAGAGACTTCTACTCAGACTCGCCAGTGTCGCTCTTCAGCTCAGAGAGGGAGGATATACGTCCCCCCCGCTCTTGACTCATGATACGACCTTGTGGCAATAATACGTCTTTTTCACCCCCCAAATGCTATTCCCACTTCTTTTATTGGTCTTAAATTTTCATATATTCATATTAAAAGCAAAATAGGCAATATGATAAGTAATAAATATATATAATTTATGTTACATAATATTATTATGACGATTTTCATCAGAATAGAACCAAATACCTTCGCTTGGCGGGAGGGTTTGAACTACCATGGCTTCGCAGTTTATGAGTTAACTTCATCATAATACCTTCCCGGTAAAGTGTTCCCCACATTTTTATATGGCTGATGGGAGTAAGAGGATGGCACAGTGGCGTTGTAACACTTTTTACCTGGATAGATGATGCGAGAGTGAAATTAGGGATAGTTATATACCATCTGAAATAACTTTCTCCGTCGTCGACACCTGCCCTGGATGTGACACAGCAGCCCATACCATCAAACACATCATAGTAGACTGCATTTCACACAATCACTTATGCCAACAACACAATCTACACTCCTTGAGAGCCCTGTGGGAAAGCCCAACAGTGGCCATGGGCTTCCTTAGGGACTCGGGGCTGTTCGGCCAGGCAGCTTAGGGAACGACAACAACAACAACTTTCTTCAACCTTTTGCTCTACCGACTTCTTAATTCCACATGCTTTCCATATGTTCACACTTTTTACTTTGTCTATTCTTCGAATGCCCCACACATTTCTTAGCAAATTCATTACAACTGTACTTATGCGTGACTTTTCGTTTTTGTACCATACCAGAATCTCACAACCATACATTAATGTCAGCAACAACACACCCTCATGCAATCCTCTCACTGCTTCCATACTCAAGTTTCTGCCCCTAACAAGCTGGCTTTCATTGCTCCAGCTACCATTCTTCCTTATGTTACTCTGTTTTCTACTTCTCTTGCACATTTTCTCCTCTTCTCAATCATGGCTCCCAAATACGTAAATTCTTCTACTAGTTCAAGCTATTTTCCATTAATCTTTACATTACACAGAGTGTGTCATTCTCTTCCTACTACCATTAATTTGTTTTTATTAACATTTACTTTCAGACCTTGTGTTTCACATACTTCCACAACTATCTTCACCATCTGGCACAGGTCATTCTTGGCCTCAACACATAACACTGTGTCATCTGCATACAACACATTAGTGACAGTCATGCTGTTCCCATCACTCACCATCTCAACTCCCTCTCTTCTTGTTCTGTTCTTTAATTATCTCAATTACCCCATCCATGTAGATATTTAACAACCAGGGCAACATCACACATCCCTGCCTCACTCCGACCAGCACACTAAACCAGTCACTTAATGCACCATTTATTCTTAGACATGCTTCACTACCATCATACAAAATCTTCACAGCATTCAACAAATTGTGTTTTACATCATACAGCTCTAAATCTTTCCATAATCCTTCTCTATTAACTTTGTCATATGCTTTCTCAAGATCCATAAATGCCATGCATACCGTCAATATCTTTTTCTTATACCTTCTCTATCATCTGTCTCACAGCAAAAGTCTGATCCACACATCCTCTTCCATTTTGCAATCCACCCAGTTCATCACTCATTTTTCCATCGGTATTTTCATTGACTCCCCCCATAGGGGAGGTGTGGCAGAGTGGTCTTGCCACTGGACTGGCAATCCAATGGACCCGGGTTCGAATCCCAATATGTCAATGGGAAGATATTATTGGGATGGAATTTGTGCTGTACCTAGTTTCAGTGCATTACCACAGCACACCGAAATGCCAAAACAAAATACCCTCATTGTTCCCTGATTAAATAGCACTGTATGAATATTCCCATATTCAAAATATGCTACAGGGGGGCAATGCCTAGTGAGTTAATTGCTCAATAGGTGGCGTTCTGAGAGTGAGGGTCAGAGCCTGGGGAGTGAGACTGTGGGGCGCAGAGGCGAAGCAGCTTCAGAGATGGAGTTGGGTTCGAGCCGTGAATGGGTGCTTCGCATGTCTCACTCCCTAGGCTGGAACAAGACCTCAGGGGCCTCACCGTGTTCAGCGGTAGAGTGTAAAGGCTATCAGCATATGCCCGAGAGGGAGTAGTTGGAATATAGAAAACAAAAAATTAAAATTAAATAAACCTTACCAACTACACTTAGGAGATTAATACCTCTGTAACACTTACATTAATTTTGTTCACCTCTAACTTTATACATAGAATGATAGTCCCTATCATTCCTCTCTTCCAGTCCACTGACACAACTTCATTTGTCCAAGCTTTTGAAAATAATTTCCACATCCAATCAATTGCTACTTCACCTCCATTCTTTATCATTTCCCACTGTATTTCATCTACACCAGCAGTTTTTTTGTTCTCCATTTTTAAACTTCTTTACTGCATTCACTAATTTTACTCTAGCTATGTTCCCTCTGTCTACATGTCTCCCTAACTGACCTCGACAACTGCTCTATTTCCATTAACTCATTAGTACTTCAAAATACTCCTTCCATCTCTCCCTTATTTGCTCTTCATCTGAAATCACATTTCCTTTTTCATCTTTCACATGTTCACATTTCTGACCACATTCTCTCCTGCATTTACATACTTCCCTCCAAAGTCATTTTTATTCTCTGCAATGTTTTCATTATTTTTCTTTCCCAAATCCTTTCTTGCATTTCCTGAACTAACCTCTTTAATTTGCTGTTGTTATCCTTGTATTTCATTTCCTGAACTAACCTCTTTAATTTGCTGTTGTTATCCTTGTATTTCATTTTACTTTCTCAAGTTCTTATTCTGCATCCACACAAGCCAAGGAATGCGAAAATAGGTTTGAATAGTGTTATGCCACGTTTCTAAGAAATGTTTTATATTCTGATTGCTATTGTCGGACTGGAAATGCGGTGAACAATTAGATCGTCATTACTCAACGAAATGTTTAGGTGTAATAGTTGACGACAAACTATGCTGGAAGGAACATATTAATTATATATGTAAGAAAATATCCAAATCAATTGGTATAATAAATAAAGTCAGAGATGATTTAGATGAGAAAAGCAAAATATTGTTATACTATACTCTTGTGTACCCGTATTGTTATACTATACTCTTGTGTACCCGTATTGTTATACTATACTCTTGTGTACCCGTATTGTTATACTATACTCTTGTGTACCCGTATTGTTATACTATACTCTTGTGTACCCGTATTGTTATACTATACTCTTGTGTACCCGTATTGTTATACTATACTCTTGTGTTCCCGTATTGTTATACTATACTCTTGTGTACCCGTATTTGCAATATTGTCTGGCAGCCTGGGGCGCAGCCCGTCCAAGCCATCTTAAACCATTGAGTATAAAACAAAAGTGTATTGTAAGATTAGTTAATTCTGCTTGTTATTTACAACATTCTGATCCACTATTTAGAGACTCATCTCTGTTAAAACTCCCAGACATTTATAAACTAGAAGTACTAAAATGTATGCATAGCCAAATAGTAAACAATTCTAACCCAATAATTCCATGTCAACATGGTAACACACAATTTTAATACAAGGTATAGAGATAATTTGAGACCCGTTCGACCAAAATCGGAACTTAGTAGAAATGTTACTGCGTACAAAGGTTGTAGACTGTGGATGATCTTCCAAATGATATAAAGGCAATTCAAAATTCCACTACTTCCAAAATAAACTTAAAGAAACATATACTACTCACATATTAGATTAGTATGCATAAGCTTAATATATCATATAATAATCAATATACTGTATGTTATATTATTATTACAATCTTGCAAAATCTTTATGTTTATTTTGTTAATCACTATATGTATTATTATTTTAATTTGTTTACCATCACACTGATAATGTTGTAATCTTCTGCCTACTCAAATGACTATTTGTAAAGAGCCTATCAACAATATTTACTATTAAATGGGCTCTGTCACTGATAAACAATGTATGTAATATCATGATGTAATTTACTGTGGCAAAATACAACTTACTTACTTACAAAAACTTCCTTACAAATTAAGGAGTTCTCAACTGGGCGAGGACTGATCTTGTTTCCCCAAATTACCACACAAATAACAGGCAATAGACATAAAACACAAGGCAAGATTACACAGGGTTTTATTCTTAATAAATAGGGAACATGGACATACAAATAGTATGTTTGTAATGGTCAATTTTGGCTTATAGGTTAGACAATAATTAAATAATATTAAATAAAGACAATTGGTCTTAGCACAATAGTATCGTCCTTAAGGGGACATGGGCCGTTTTTCTGGTCCCCTTTCTTCCTCATACTTAGCCCCATTAGTGTTCAGATGTTAAGATGTTTGCCCCAAATAGTTAGTCGATTTTAAGACCTTTCACGCCATTTCGTCGTCAATATTTAGACCTTTCGTGCTATTTAGGTGTCGATTTTTTCCCTGGCGAATGATAGTGAGCCTGTAATGATGGAAGAACTGACCTTTGGCCGGGACATTTTTATGCCGAAAAATTTACAAATTAATCTAGAAAAGGGATATAATGGATGTTTGTTTTAAATTTGATGGAGGTCTAGGGAAGAAACTAGAAAAATAATGAATACACGCAAAAATTGGCCAAAAAGTGAACCATCCCCCCTTAAAAGATAGCAGAGTATGCGACAAATTATAATAGCAATACGAATTGATTCAAGTATGCACAATGAATAAGAATTTGAATAACTGGCTCGAGATAAATTAAGGATGCACTGATTTTATATAACGATATAATAAACAAAGATAACAAGACTAAGTTCTTCGAGCAACAATATTAGTTAACGATCAAATGAACACAATATTCACAACTTATTACACGCTGTCTGGATAAAGTGACTGAAAAGCATTTTCAACTCTGCGTTTAGATTTCACTATTTTGATATGATCCCAAGTGATAGTAAACGTATAAACGTAGATCTGCACAAACATTTTTGGATGACATGTAAGGAGCATTTATCAATTAATTTAGTAACAATATATGTATATCACTTCTCCTGTGAGTCGCGGGAGCCCGGACCAAAGTAATATATAATTATATATGTTACTGGTGTAGAATAGGTGTATATTGTTTCTCAACAAACGGGACAATGATTATCAAAGGATATGGAAACGGAAAGTACTTGGCATATCTGTGTCTAAACTCTGTTACCACTACGAAACTGAGAGAGTAACTTAAAGGAGTCAGTTTAGATGAGGGCCGGGTAGAACGAGTTGAGACACTGGTTTGAAGTTAAGTTCCGGGATGCCTGGGCATAACGTCAGGTAAGGAGACAGGGCACGTGTCACTTATGTCCCTCTCATGCTCACGGGCTAAGTTCGGGGCCGAATAACTTCAATATTTTCTTTACTCGATCACTCTCTCTCCTCGTCTTCTAGCTGGCTCTCGGACGCTCACTCACGCTGTACCTGTGGGTTTTGTCTAACTTTTCCCTTACTTAAAAGATCAACAAAAGTCTTTCAAGGAGTAAGAGGTAAGCTAGAATTATTAGTAGTGGTACTTTGCGAACAATCACACACTAGCTTAAGTTCGTCTTTAGTACTGAACAAAGTAGGGCAAGAATGAGACTGTTCAGAAAGCTTGTGGGGGTCCTCACAACAAGTACTGTGTTGTAAGACAATTCCGGCCTTAGATGGTTGGGGCGGATTCGTACTCAAAACACTGAGTTCATTAGGTGATATTACAGATCTTGGAGGATCTTAACCCTTAACTGGCGGCCCACAACATAAGTCGAGTTAAATAAATTTGGACTATGTGACGGCTCACACCATAAGTCGTGTGGCAATTTCAGCACGTAATGTTGCTGAGAGAGAGAGACAAGTGGTGGCAGGAGAGTAGCGAGCGTATGACTGCTCCAGACCACTACGGCGGGCCTACTGACATGAATCCCACCCTCCTCCACCCTCTCACACTCGCTACATAGAGAAATGTATGGGGAAAGTACCGAATTACATGGTTTTTGCACTCGTGTTGCGCGGTTGTTGCAAGAAAACTAGCGGTCATACAAGGATCGTTGTGGTGTCATTGGAAAGCTCTGTTTATGCCCTTTCAGGGATAGATGCTTGTTTTACACTCTGGGTCTTATTTAGGCATGAAAATGATCACGTAAACAGCCCTATTTTGGCTAAAAACACCCCGCTGGGCAGTACATATAAATAGACCGCCTAGCCCGCCAATAAGGTGTTAATAACTCCAGGACTTCTGAGTTACGTCTGAATTGTTAAATAGAGCAATTGCTCGACCGGTACTCGAACCTAGTCGATTCAGTGTTCCTCGGCCTCCAGCGTTATAACTGGGTGACTCTAGACACCTAAATTGTCTATTACAATAAACCTCAGCGTTTGTAAGGATTCAAAATTTGAATCTAAGCCAGCAGGCTGAATGCTTGCTAATGTGTTGGTCAGCGTGAGTAGTGACTTGTTTTGCTGCGGTGTCCTGTGCACGGGCATCCCGAGCATCAAAGGCATGGTAGGCATCCTGTTTTTTCGTGAGGTTGTAGAACAAGGTGCACAGGTTGCAATTTGCATTTCAAGTAGGTTGAGTTGTCGTGCAGGCGGCGGAATTGGGTTGGTGTCTGAGAGCAGTGAGAATTGGCAAATATTCGAGGTAGAAGTGGGTTGCATTTTCCCGAAGTCTCGTAGGTTATTTCAACTCCCGTGATTATGATGATTTGGTCTGTGAGCAACATCTGGGTATTATTCTTGGATGCATGCTGTGGAGGCCTGGGCGTAACTGCAATTGGGTTGAGAGGTTTGCAGTGTAGCTCGTCTATTCGGGCCTTAAAGTGTTGATACGCTCGCCTCCTTGCGTGATGGTCCGCCATTTTGTTCTCGGCACCATGTTGCTGCCGTCTGGTATTGTAGCTATTGCTTTCTCGTATTCTAGCAAAACGAGACGGCAGGACTGAAGTGGCGGTTGAAGTCGTTGATGGCTGGCGACGAGGTATTGGGTTACTTTCCTCCCATCTCATCTCAAGTAGACCCATCCATGGTGCTATCATACCACAAAAAATATGACTCTTGCCAAACACAATGAAAAGTATATCAATGTGTAGGAAACGCATTCCTGCATCCCAAAATATCATAATAATTGTATTTATAGAAAACAATGTGGTTGTGGTGTGATAGTGGTAAGAAGTTGAAGTAGCTGGCGAGCATAGGCAACCAGCAAGGGTACGTGCAGCAAGAGAGAGATGAAAGGAGGTGGAAGGGGAGGATTTTCATATTATCTCTTATATCTCCTTTAGGGCCTATATAGCAAAATCCTTGTGCCATATGCAAGCTTGGAAACTTAGGGCACATGTGAAGAATTAGGAACAAAAAAGCAGGTATAAAGAATGTTTTAGTAAAGAACACAGTCAGATAAACAACATCAGGGCTACAAGCGAGAGGGTAGAGTGAGTAAAGAAGCGTATATCCACCCCTTCCCTCCCTTCCTCCTTCACTGCTTGTAAAATGCTTGTTGCTAGATAGCCCGTCTCTCTTAGATATTTATTTAGGACATAGGATATGTTTGGGATTGAGGGACGATCCCTGAGCACTACCACTACCTCCCAGATGAAGAGGGAGGAATAATGGTGTGTGTGTGAAATGTGATCCCAATTATCGCAACTATCAATGGTGAAATTTAGAGGAGGCAAATCATCATAATCTTTCTGTGACAAATTTTTTAAGGCGGTGCTGGAACAAGTTCCAATTTACCCAGTTACATACCAAAATCAGTATAACCTCTTTGTCCTGCTATCCCACCTATGAAGGATGTAGTATGAACAAATCTGAACTTAAGATAACACTTATTCACCAACTATAGAGTTTAGGTGATTCCCAAATAAGCCATTGAATAAACTAACATAGATTCATACAAAAACTAAAATGTTGAGATGGGGTATAAAAGCAAAATAGGAAATGGAAGCACCACCATCAAAACAACTCCTGTTACCACCCCGCCAAGGCAAAAGGACATAAGAGCCTCCTCACCACATCAGGCCCAGGTCGCCACCATCACCTCACCACTTTCCCTGACACCAAGAAAGGACATAACCGTGTGGTTAACCTCCAACACCACCAGCAAAACCAGAGAACTCCAACAACAACGTCCAGGAAGGGAAGCCTTCCATAAGGCCCAAACCACCACACGCTCATCTTGCCCAGAGACTCACCACTGCAGTGGTGCGAATTCCGAGAAGGGCTACCGTCAACGACACACACCCTCCTCCGCACAGAACCGCCCTTATAGACCTGAGATGCTCTGCCGGAAGGAGTGACGGAATTGGTAAGACCTCTCCAACCAAATCCAGAAGCGGTACAGTTGAAAAGATACTCTAGATCGCACTGGCTAACTAGATATCTGGAAGACTTGGGATTATAACTGAGAAATTACCTTGAGGGAGTAAGACACTGGTGGAACTACTCGACGCATTTCTCGAAGGTACCTTGGATTTGCTCGTACTCTTGTTGGACCACACTGGTGACCACCCAACATCTTTACATTGCCTTGGTACAGGATTTACTATACCGTAATTAGAGTGTGCAGTACTGACAAGCGCTCTAGTTCTAGTAAACCTACAAACATAGGAAGGCTGGTTGGAAGAGCGTAAGATACTGATGTAGTGGCTCGTACTCGTAACTATCCCAAGATTCCATCATATAAGTTCCTCTAGAGACTCACACAGAAGTCTAGGTCTGGATTGTATGAGAGAGCGTAAGACATTGGTGAAACGGCTCCTTACTTTAATCCCATGATACGAGAGCGTAAGACACTGGTGTAACGCCTCGTTTTCATGTAAGAACCTCACCTCTACAGTCTTCAGAAGATCTACAAGGAAGTCTTACCCTACCTTCTGTCACCGTTAGAAGTATAAGCCTGGATTGTAAGAGAGAGCGTAAGACACTGGTGAAGTGGTTCCTTACTTTAATCTCATGATACGAAAGCGTAAAACACTGGTGTAATGGATCGTTTTCATGTAAGACCCTCACCTCAACAGTCTTCAGAGGATCTACAAGGAAGTCTTCCCCTACCTTCTGTCACCATTGTTATGATCCAGGTTCTCAAAGACACAGGGCTCTTCAACATTGGACTAGATAATGGCAAAATGCAACAATGGTAACACTAGATCCAACCCCTGCCTTAAACACTGGAAAACAAAACACCATTACCGCCCTGAGTCGTGCCTGGACAACGAGGTATCCTATGACTCGGTAACTGGTGCACATACACTAGGCTGACGCTCAATGAAACAGCCTATTCTCAAACAGTAAAAGATTACTCGATTATGTTACACAAAGAAAAGATAGTTAACGTGATTAATTAACGTTACGGTAGATACTCAAATAACTGGCACTCCTGTATTAAAGAAAGTGCAATGCTAGTCCTGCAACATCAACTGGAAACTTCTGAAATAAGTCTGATGCTGGGAAGATGTTCGTAAAGAATCTTGAACAATTATAATGCAGAATACGGGTCACAATAAATGCTAGGACATTTAGTAATAATAGGCAGGCGAATAATAAAGACTGCGCAAAGGTAGTAATGCTCGACAACTAAAGAAATGCTTCGTGACACAACGCATCAACCTACTAGGGTTGTGCAACTCAACAACAACCTCGGCTCAAAAAGTGCAGTGAATAATAATGTTGCATACATATAATAATGGGGCTTATCTCTAACCAGTGTCTGCTCAGTTAATAAAGTCTAGCTGGGGTATCAAGGCAGGGCAACAATGGGTGAGCATGCGGCTCGTAGCCTAACGTTGTCCGAAGGTGGTATAATGAAGATTACGTTATATGACGGGGATGCTCTCTTGATAAATCTAGGTCTCTAGTACCTAGTTCTATCCTGGCGATCCCTCAGAAGTCAACACAAATAGGCAGCACTATGTTGTGAGGGATAGGCTATGGCCCTCTCACACCACAACGCTGTGCTCGCAAAGTAAACCCACCCGAAGACAACTTAGGCTCCCACAGTACCTGTCGATGTCGTGCAGGGCTTAGCTAACACTGCACACATCGGAGACAACGACACAATAACCTTACCCCTAGTCTAGCTTTAGATAACCAAGCAGAATCACTCACCACCTTGCCAGGGAGACATATACCGGTCTACAACCTTCCCGAGAGAGGACACATACGGAAAAGTCCGTCTCTCTAACCCTCAATAAAGCATAATACCTCCTTAACCTAATACATGGAAATCTCTGAGAGCTTCGCGTACAATACGACTGGTCGACGGTGAACGTCTATGCTGAAACCAGAAGGGATGTTGAGTTTAATAAAGATGAGAGAATGAGAAAGGAGAAGTCGAGAGAGAGAAATAGTATGCAAAGTGGCGAGTATGGGGGACAGAATTGCAAAGGATGTAGGCGATACGCGTGTCAAGCAAGCTCTGAGCTGGTAAAAAACATGAGGCCGCGACGGGAAGGGACTAGTTGACCACCGGCCGCCAACGCCGTCAGCGCCCAAGCGAGCCGCGTCATAGCTCACCCCGCTGCCAGGTGTACTCCCTCACCCTCTCTCGCTCACCTCCCACACAAGCAACATTTCTATTATAGCGAATATAAAATATAAGGCGCGGTCACAGACCAAAACAAAGACCATTTCTAGACTGTCTGTGGCAACACGACACTAATTACATAAAGCAGATCATTCTAGGACAACTGTAGCCCATCCCCCCATCCTGGCGAGCGCTAGCGAGCTGCAATGCCCCACGCAACCATTCTGCTAACGCCGGGAGGCGTCACCCTCCCCCCCCCCCCCCCAAGATATGGGACACTCAACCATGAGCCCATATCTGAACAGGCAGAATGTCGCTAGAATCTGCCACTCCTAACCACTCTGCCACTCATGGAATGCAAGCTCAGTCTCCTCAAAAAAAATACAACAACATTTATATATAAAACAAAATCTTATCACCCTTCCCAAATATAATACATTAATTCATAACATTGTGCTCCCCGAGCGAGCTTTAAGAAGCACAGCCTACTGAGGGAAAATCATCTGCACTCAGTACTCAGCTACAATATTATCTTAAAATTAATTATCAAAAAGAAAGAGTTTTTATTTAATTTTTTATATTTTATTTTAATGTTGTTTTTGGCGGCTACTATAGATGTAGCCTAATTTTCTTCTAATCAAAGCCAACAACTCCTGCCCTGCGACCCTACGCTGATGCTACACACGCGAGCCAACAAGCACCAGCGCAAAAATACACCGCGAGCCAAGACAGGAGGCTATACCAATATACTGTGGTAGCCTACCCCGGGTCCTCCACCCGCGACAAACAGTCCGCAATCACATTCTCACAACCGGCAATATGGCGAATGTCTAATTTGTACTCTTGCAACATGAGCGACCATCTGGTCAGCCTCATATTCCGGTTGTGGATTTGATTGAGGAATTTAAGCGGGTGGTGGTCGGTATACACTACCACGACTGGCCCATAGGCAGGAACATAGACCTCAAAGTGTCTGAGCGCTAACACGATTGCCAGCAGTTCCTTTTCAACAACCGAATAGTTTTTCTGTGCTGAATTAAATTTCTTTGAAAAGAAACTGACTGGATGCTCAAGACCTTCCTCGTCTGTCTGCAAAAGTACGGCACCAGCCCCTACTCCGCTGGCATCAGTCGCCAACTGAAATGGTCGTTCAAAGTCCGGGGCCCTGAGGATAGGGTGAGTGCATAAAAGGTGTTTAACTACTCGAAACGCCTGCTCACACTTTGGTGCCCAGCGGAACTTTTTATCTTTGGCTAGTAGATCTGTCAAAGGAGCTAACACAGTAGAATAGCCTCTTATAAAGCGGCGGTAATACCCAATCATGCCCAAAAATCTCATGATCTGCCGCTTGGTGGTCGGCCGGGGGAACAAGTCGATAGCCTGTATCTTCTGTTGGGGCGGGCTCACCTGCCCTAACCCAACCACAAACCCCAGATACTGCACCGTGGCTTGCACAAAGTCACACTTGCCCAGACTAACCACCAAGCCTGCTTTACTAAGTTGACTAAATAAGGCTTCTATGTGCTCACAGTGACTTTGGAAATCGTTGTCATAAATGATCACGTCATCAAGGTAGACAGTACAGTTAGGGATGTCTGCTACGATGTCGTTCATTAAGCTCTGGAAAGTGGCCGGTGCATTTTTCAGACCATATGGCATCACGTTACGGTAAGTACTGCCATCCACCACAACCCCGCACACCTCTTTAGCCCGCTCAGACAGTGGTACTTGCCAGTAGCCTTTGACGAGGTCTACCTTGGTCAAGTACCTTGCTTTCCCGATCTTATCCACACTGTCATCCACCCGGGGAAGAGGATATGCGTTGGTGGTGGTCAACCCGTTCAACCGCCTAAAGTCAATGCAGAACCAAACTTTTCCATCAGGTTTGGGCTGCAGAGTGACAGGAGAAGTCCACCGTACTGCCCCCTTCTCGATCAAGCCTCTCGCCAGCATATACTCCAGCTCATCCCTGAGCGCTGGGAGTTTAATGGGTGGCACCCGATAAGGTATCGACTTGAAGGGGGGGTGCTCTCCTACATCGACGTCATGCACCGCTTGAGTAGTGAGGCCTGGGTGCTCGGCAAATACAGGGGGGTATGAATCGAACAGGCGCTGCACTGCCACCTGCTGTTCCTCCGGCAGGTGCGCCAGAGCATCATGCGCACATTGGCTCGAATTCCCCGCCCACTGATCAGCCGAGACATGACAATCCCAGTTATCATCCACCTGATCATTGCTGCCCCCCTCTCCTTCTCCACCATGACCGCAGCAGGTCAACACAGGGACAGCTAGTGACTCAGGTGGGCGCCTCACATACTCCTTCAACAAATTAATGTGGCATAGTTGGTTACGCTTCTTCCGGTCTGGAGTGGCAACGAGGTAATCTAGATCGGAGATCTTTGACACCACCCGATAAGGCCCAGCGTACTTGGCAGCCAGAGGATGACCTGCCAAAGGCAACAGGACCAACACCTCTTGACCTACCTGAAACTCCCGGAGTTTCGCCTTAGTATCGTACCTGTCCTTCATACGGGCCTGCGAACTCACCAAATTACGCCCGGCCAGCTCCAGACTTCTAAGCATTCTCTCTCTGCTCTCGAGGACGTATCTCAACATAGAACATGGCTTAGCGGTACCCTCCCAAATCTCCTTCACCATGTGGAGAGGGCCCCTCACCTGATGCCCGAAAACAAGCTCATTCGGACTGAAACTGAGACTCTCTCCAGGTACTTCTCTTGCCGCGAACAAAACATACGGCAGACCAAGGTCCCAATCCTTTCCGTTCTCTGCGCAGTAACATCGAAGCATGCTTTTCAGCATGGCGTGCCACCTCTCCAACACCACTTGACTCTCCGGGTGATACGCAGAAGAGACGACAGTGCTGATGCCATGCTGAATCATAGTTTGTTTGAACAGATTAGATGTAAAATTAGAACCTTGGTCCGATTGCACCTCTTGCGGGTAACCATACCGCGAGCAATACAAGAGCAGGTTCCGGACAACAGTTTTCGCTGTGCCATTTCTCATTGGATATGCATCAGGATAACGAGTGGCCACATCCATGATAGTTAATAGAAATTTATTACCGGCACTAGTAGGGGGTAGGGGTCCGACCATATCAATGATGACCTTACTGAAGGGCGGTCCACTGACAGGAATGGGGTGCAACGGGGCTCTCGGAATTGTTTGGTTAGGTTTTCCAACCCTCTGGCACGTATGACACCTTGCTATCCAGGTTACCACCTGCCCCTTCAACCCCGGCCACGAAAACAATTTTTCTAAAGCCGCCACCGTTTTTCTCACCCCTAGATGTCCAGCCAGTGGTATGTCATGCGCCAACCTCAGTAGGCTATCCCTGCACTCCCGTGGCACCACCAACTGGTCCACTACTCCGGACCCCTCTTGCCAACTACGTTTAGGGTCTTGAAAACGCCTATAGAGGATGCCTTCTAAATAAAAAAAATCTCCTGGCTGTGCATCGCCGTCCTCGTCGAGCTCTACAGCTCCATTAGCACACGTTTGGAGCTCAGGGTCCTCTAGTTGCAACTGACGTATATCTGAGGGTGCCAAGCGATCTAACTGCTCCCGGAGCAATGCATGACCTTCCCCGATACTGGGCTGCTCCCTCTGTCTCTCTCGATGTACATAACGTTGCTGTCGTGGAGACTCGTCATGCCCAGCCTCGTCACTCTCGATGACAGGCCCAGGGGCTACTCCAGAATTAAGTAATGGTGCTAATACTGAATCACCCAGGAGAGCTGCCGAGTCAAAACTCTTAAAACCCACTCCAGCTTTAGCCTCCTCCTGTTGATCGGTCCTCCGCTGGTCTGAAGACGGAGGACTAGGCTGTGACACTTTAACTGCCCGAGCTCGGGTGACAACACACGCCATGGGTTGTGTCTGGCACCGCTCGACCCACTCTTGCTCTTCCCTACTCACGTCGGCCGGCCTCTCGGCAACGACTAAGGGTAGAACCTCAGAAGCGGGCATTGCAAAGTCGTTGCCGAGAAGAAGGTCGACGCCCTCCACTGGCAGTTTCTCCACAATCCCGACATCCAATTCACGTGCCACACCATCCACCTCCAACTCCAACCGCACCAGCGGGTATGACCGAGTTGCATTACTACCCTGCACCACCACCACCCGAGCCGCGTTTATAGGGTAGCCAGTCAAGTTTTTCATCAGAGTCTGGGAAGCACCTGTATCACGCAAAACCTCTACTCCATGCTTGCGCCCCGCCCACATCACGCAACTTCGCCCTCTATGGTCGCAAAAAACTTTGCAACCGACTTTTTACCCCGGGCAAACGCGGAAGACCTCAAAGACACACCGATGTTGCTCACTAGTAACACCACCGCTGTAGGCTGTGTGCTAGGATATGAGCGCACAATATGCCCCTTCTCATGACACTTGAAACACTCCACTTCGCTCTTGGACTTCCCCTGAGGTGGGGAAGGGCCCTGGCCTTTCTTTAACGGGAAGGGTTTCGACTTCGGATCAACATTGGCACCAGTACTCTTAAATGTGTAATTTGTTGTGTCATTAATTCGGAGGGGTGGAGTGGCACGCCCCTTGTTACCTGCCTCAGCTCTGTGCAGACCTGCACCCACGAATCAATGACAACCTGAGGTCAGCCAGCTCAGCCGCCTATTGCAAAGTTTTAGGTCGCTTCTCCTTAAGATTAAGAGTCAAGTCACCGCCAGTGCATTTGAAGAATTGCTCTAACAACACTAATTGCTTCACCGCATCAAAAGTAGTTGCTTTCTCCGACCTCAACCAATGTTCAAATGCATCTGACAATTCTCTGGCATGCTCCTGGAAAGTACTCTCCTTTCGCTTAGGAACAGCTCTAAACTTCAGCCTATAGGTCTCTGGCTGTAACTCATACGCCCTCAGGACAGCCTCTTTCAACTCCTCATAGTCAACACAAGACTCTAGGGGTAAAGCAGCATACGCCTTGAGTGCTTTCCCCGTTAATCGCGAAGAAACAAGGGCTGCCCACTTCTCCTCGGGCCACTGATGCTCCCGGCACTTTTTCTCAAAATGAAGGAAAAATTCTGTAACTCCTGACTCATCAAACACTGGCACTAACTTCAATAGATGCGACAGAGACTGGTCACTGGCTCGACCCCCCTGGCCGAGACAGTTCCCTGTCACCCCTACACAAGTTTTTTCTAGGTCAACATCGGCACAATACTTTGCAGACTCAGCTTGATATCTATACTTGAGCTCAGCCTCTCGGCAATCCGACTGAGCCTTAATTCTTAGCAAGCTCGAGCTGAAGTACCATCTCGGGGGACAAACCTTGAGGAGGGGGTGCTATCACCGGGAACCCACCCAGTGTGCCACCTGAAGGTAAACCAAGCTGCCAGCGCAAATTGGTATGCGGGAGTGTACCGTACTCCGGCAACCGAGAGGGCGGCACAGTTGGAGTCGAGTGAGATGGAAGCTGGGGAGAACGTGCCCCAGCTCCGATTCCACTCGAAGCACCATGCCCCCCACCCAGCACACAGGTAATCAGCTCACTCCGCAACATACCACTCGTACAAGGATTGCCTAAGACCGTGGCTAAGCACTGCAACCCGTACCGGTCAACCCCTGTTAACCGGTCAGCTGACACAGGCACCTCCAAAAAAACTTCCGAGCATCCTCCTCACTGTTCACCACCCAAAAACCGTCCAACAACTCCTTCTTCTCCACCTCTGGGCTCTCACCATTCTCAGACCCGTACAGCAACATGATGGAGTTAACAAAAAAAATCCCCAAATCAAGACAAAAGTAGCCAAACTCTCACGTAGCCTTATTCACCAAAAAAAAATCGAAGTCGTCTCAAGTGCAATACTACGTCACCAACAAATCTCCGTGTTCCATATATCCACAAAAACAATGTCCACTGCCAACACTGAGAGAAATAAATTCAACCCCAAATGGCAATAAGATTTCTCAAAAAAAAAACTGCAAAATTTAGTTCACTACATCCTGGACTAAGGTCGCCATTTGTTACGACCGGCACAACTGAATAAACAAGGGCACTTAGTATTGGACTACAATATAGGCTAAGTATGCAACAACGGTACACTAATTCCAAACCCTTGAACTATTAAGCCGGTGAGCAAAACACATAAACCCTCTAGAGTTAATATACTAGATAACAGGGTATCAATTAACAAGGGATAAGTGTACTCTACTAAGGCTTTCCAGCAATGGCAAAGCCTGCAAACAACAAGAAGTAATTACGTTAATAAAATGCTCTCCAGTATTAACAAAGCTTAAATAATACTATGACAAGATTTAATAAAAGATTAGATGCTTACGTTATGTTTAATGTTAGTCTGAACTCAACATTAAAACCCTTCAATGTTTTATGAAAGCACTTGAAGTCTAGTCCTACAGCAAACAGACCTGGACGATTCTGCAAACGTCTGATGCTCGAAGATGCTCGAAGAATATAGAACTGTAATAATGCAAGAGGCAGGACATGAAACGTGTATCTTAAATACACCAAAAAGCAGGACATCTGTAATGGAATACACGAGAATGCAACAACTCTGTGACAGTAATAATAACAGCAACTCAAAAACAGTACTTCCTTAAATAAAGTAACAGCCACCATCGGTTGTGCCCTGCGCAACAACCTAGGCTAAACAATAACGTGAATAATACTAAAGCACACGTGATAAGAATTAATAAGTATGCATTGTCTTCTCTATTAATAAAGTCTAGCTGTGGTATCAGGGTATGGGAAACTAGGTAGAGCCAAGCATGCTCCTAGCCTAGTGCCACCCTTAAGGATATCTCCCTATCTTACGTTAATGACCGGGAGGCTCTCTTGGTAAGTCCAGGTCTCTCGTACCTGGTCTTGCCCTGACGCTCCCCAAGAAGTCAAGCAAAGAGCTAGCAATATACTGGCAGGAGTAGGCAAAAGCCCTCTGCCAGCACAAGGCTACACTCGCAAAGGAAATATCCAAAAGGGCTGGCCACCAAGCTACCCAGCACCGTCGAAGACATATAGGCGAGCCATATACACAACACTGACAACAAAAACAGATACCCACCACAGTCTAGCATTAAATAATGGAGGAGAACAAGCAATATTGAAAAGCACCCTACAGTATGAAATCTATGACTCTAAACCTTGCTAAGCTAGTACATAATAATATCTGAGAGCAGGAGATTGTAATACGACTGGCAGACAGTGAATGTCGCTTGCGAGGGGGCCAGAAGGGATGGGTAATTGACTGCAAAGCATAGAAGTATGGAAAAGAAGAAGTTCAGAGAGAGAAACAGTAGTATAGGAGGCTATTGGGAAACAGAATGCAAAGGGATGTAGACGCAACTTCACGGCGCCGTGCTCTGCGGGAGTCAGGAGGGTAGGAGCCCGTCCACTGGGCTAGGAGGGCGGCAACCAACCACAGGCCACTACGTCACAGGGACACATAACCCACGTGACCCTGTTCAGCCACTCACCGACAAGCGGGCCGGCTGGGAAGGGAGCGCGCGCACACTCACTAAACCTCGCACCCCCTTATCTCTCTCATTGCAACTAACACACTGCGTATCTTATAACACTATCAATGATATAAAATACTTCATGGTGTCACAGACAAGAATAAAGGCAAACACTAAACTGGCTGTGACAACTTAAACACCATGAAAGAAAGAGGGGCGCTCTATGACTATCATAGCCCATTTCACTGCCCTGGCGAGCGCTAGCGAGTACGAGAGCATTCTGAACAGTTGGCTAGCGTAACATATGGGAGGGAGAAGAAGAGAAGTAGTGGAGGAGGAGGTGGTGATCAGGAGGTCAGAAGTGTGGGAAGCAATGAAAAGAGTGAAGTTGGGGAATGCACCAAGAACAGATGGAGTGTGTGGGGAAATGTTGAGGTATGGTGGTGAGATAGTGATCGAATGGGTATGGAAAATGTGCAAACTAGCATGGGAGAAGGGGATTGCACCCGATGACTGGAAGACTGGCATAATTGTCCCCCTATATAAGGGCAAAGGGGAAAGAGGAGTGTGTGGTAACCACCGAGGAATATGTCTTCTAAGCGTAGTAGGGAAGGTAAACAGTAGGGTAGTGATTGAGAGAGTGAGAGTAAGAACGGAGAAATGGATAGGCGACGAGCAGGGAGGTTTTAGGAAGGGAAGAGGATGTGTAGATCAGATTTTTACCCTGAATTGTGTTGTGGAGAAATATCTGGAGAAGAAACAAAAGGTGTACGTTGCCTTTATGGACTTGGAGAAGGCCTATGACAGAGTGGATAGAGAAGGTTTGTGGAAAGTACTTAGAATATACGGAGTAGATGGCAAGTTGCTGAAAGCAGTGAAGAGCATGTATGAGGGTGCAAAGGTGGCAGTACGTGTGGAGAGTGAGCAGAGCGAGTTCTTTGACCTAAATGTTGGTTTGAAACAGGGGTGTGTGATGTCCCCGTGGTTGTTTACTGTATATATGGAATGGAGTTATGAAAGAAATACTATCAAGAGCAGTGGATGTTGGTGTATCGCTGAAAAGGGAGGGAATTGAGTGGAAGCTACCTATACTGATGTTTGCGGATGATACAGTTCAGATGAGAGATAATGAATGGGAGTTACAGGGTCTGGTAAATGAGTTTGGAACAGTGTGCGAAAAACGGAATTTGAAGGTAAATGCGGGGAAGAGCAAGGTTATGGTCTTCGAAAGGGGTGAAGTCACAGAGTGTGAAGTGAAGCTGAACGGTCAGGCTATGGAGATCGTCAACTCTTTTAAGTATCTGGGCAGATGTTGTGTTGAGTAAATATGGGACTATGGATGAAGAAGTGCGGGAGAGGGTACAACAGGGGAAGAGGGTTGTTGGAATGCTGAAAGCAGTAACAAGAAATAGGGTGGTCAGTATGGAAGTGAAGAACTCCTTGCATGACAGTGTGGTAATCCCGACACTGACTTACGGAAGCGAAGCATGGTCGTTGGTTGAGAAACTCAGACCAAGAGTGAGAGCAGTGGAAATGAATTACTTAAGAAGTGCGTGCGGAGTTACATGGAGGGATAGACAGACTAATGAGGAAGTAAGAAGGAGGTGTGGTGTGGAGGTAGATGTGCTGGAAAGTGTGAAAAGGAACAACTTGAGATAGTTCGGCCATATGGAACGTATGGAAAGCGAGAGAATTACTTAAGAGGGTGTACGAGAGCGAGGTGGAGGGACAGAGAGGGAGAGGTAGACCGAATGAGAGGTGGAAGGATGGAGTGAGGAAGTACATGAACGAAGGCGGTGCTGGTTGGGGGGAAGGGCGTCGACTGACTGGGGACAGAGGTGCATGGGGGCGGTTCGTTCGTGGCCACCCCTTCGGGGATCACGGCATCAGGCAATAGATAGATAGATAGATAGATATTACCTTCGTGATTGTGTTCTTGTGTGTTCTCATCTTCTCCAGTCGAGTAAGAACCTACCTATAAAGTCAATGTAACCCAAGCAAACACCTGGTATAACAAATGTGTTCACAATCATGTTATCTATACTTTTATTATATGACATCTGATCAAAAGCTTAATTTTGTACAATCTTCCTGACAAAATTCTGATAACGTTGGTAGTTCATCAACACCATAGCTCTAATTCGCAAGAAAGTTGAGTATTGGATACACCAAAAACATTATCCCCTATTTAAATGCATGTCATTCTATTCAAGGTGTAGGAACCATTCTAAGTATATCAGTGATGTATCTCTACACAAATATTATCTTAAAAGCAAATGATGATGGATATACATAAGTAATTACTGATAATGAGTTTCTCTAAATGATATGCATTACAGACATCAACAGACATTCAAGGAGATTCTTATAACTGTTTTCTGAATGATCAGTTGTAGAATAGGGAGAGAGCCCTCTGCTGTGCAATGCTTTTAATTTAACTATTGTAGAATATTGGGAAAATATGACTTGTTTTTTTTTAGATCAGAACATCTCGTCCTGGATAATAGGTAAATGTTTTTTAGTAATCTATGTGATAATGCGCTTAATATAACCTGAATCAAAAGGATACCATCATAAACACCTACATAAGTTCTTGCACGTCCCAGTATAGAATAAAACCTCACTAACACTCGGGAACGCACTCAATGAGAAGAAGAGCATCCGTCACAACCAATACTTTCTTAAAAGATAAGACTATCCCTTCTTCAATCATTATTGGTAGGTCAGTGCCACCATCTGCAAAGGTATGTCCTCAAATAGAACCCTGACAACCTAACACAGATAAGTAGGGCCTCTGCTTCTCAAAATGAAATCCACTACTCTAATTTCAACACCAGCCTTTGCCACATATAGTATAAATAAGTAACACACCACCTCGCTATACAAGTTCCCGAACCTATAGAAATAAGTAACACCACGTTCTTAACATTAATCATCAATTACAAACCCCAATGTACTTGAATAAACTAATGAAAGCATATGGCCCTCCCGGGATTTGAACTTGGGACACCAGACCCAGAACATAAGCACCTAAGCCATTACACCACCAACACAGTTAAAGGTTGAGTACACGATCACGATTAATATCCATTTTCGAATTATGGATATCAATCTAATCATGTACTCAGACCCAACTGCATTATTGAAAGCGTAATGTTTTAGTGAGAGGAAACAACATTGAATGGGGCCAAGGTCACTAAGGACCAGCCTCACTATAAAAGTTCCTGAACCTATATAAATAAGTAACACCCCGTACTTAACAATAAGTAACACCCCGTACTTAACATTAATCATCAATTAAAAACCCCAATGTACTTGAATAAACTAATGCAAGAATAGCAGGGGGTCACATGAAGAGCCCAATAGCAAAATTATACAAAAAGTGCACACCAGCACTGTTTCTCAGCCATTCACGTGTCAGGACTCTCTCCATTATCACAGAACGGACTGGTGGGCAGAGCCACTGTCCTTCCAGTCACTCCCTCAAGCAGAGCAGTGGGTTGCACTAAGTGCTCAGTAGCCAAGCATCACACAAACTGTGCATGAAAAAGTGTTGGTCACTGGATGCACTCACTATCGTCACATTAGATCAGGCTCCAGCTGTATTACCAATAGATTAGGAACAAGTGATAAACTACACCACCAAAGGATAGCTGGACGAGATCCTAACTGCCTGATCCTCTACACCCTCGTCTATAGATTTCAAATAAATTAACCTACCTAACCAATGTATTACCTGAAACTGTGCATGACACTCATTTCATTATGTAATTGTATGGAACTCTCTCTCTCACCTAGTGCTCTATGCAGCCTTAGCAGTGTTCTGGCGCCACAGGTCGGAGTGATGAGGCTGTTGTCTTTCTCGTACTGCAACATTACCTGTATGGTAGAATAATTCTCTCCGCTGCTACCATCTACGAGCGTTTGAAGTATTTTTATCTGAAGTAGAAGGGAATACAATTGTGTCAGATTTTAACTAAAGTTAGAGTTATTTATCTAAATAAACTTGTGGAAAGGCACAAAAGCTAAAATTGGCAATCCACGTTCCCCCATATTCAACAGCAAGGAAGATTGAAAGAGAAGGGAAGGAGAACGAGCCAGCCAGGATCCATTCAATACTTCGCCTGCCTTCAGGATCAAGGAATAGCAAGGTGGGTAGAAACACTGTTTCTCAGCCATTCACGTGTCAGGACTCTCTCCATTATCACAGAACGGACTGGTGGGCAGAGCCACTGTCCTTCCAGTCACTCCCGCCACTCCAGTACCTATTCCAGCAGCCAATGGGAAAGTGGTTGGAACATCAGAAGCAGCTGCTCGATCCAGGAGCTGGCCCTATAAACCCCGAGATCAGCAACAGTTGGACACCAGAGGTTCTCCCCATGCTGCAGAACATCCGCCAAGAAAAGCTGAAGAACATACTATACATGCAAAAATCTATGCATGTATAGAAATGGCAAAGGCTATTGCTGGCCCAAATAAACATTTGAGCCACATAATACCTTTAATCTTGCAAAACAACAATCTACCATTTATAAAAATCCCACAAGAAGCTCTCCATCCACCCAAACATCCAACCAACAAATCTCAGCCAAAGAAGGACCGTCCCCCTGGAAGAAGACAACAAAGAAGACACATCAATCGATCTGGATGAATTTGAAGAAGAAGACGAGCAAGAAGTGGACATTGAAGACAAATCAACCATCCCCATCCTATAAATAAAACAACAAATTCCTTACCTAATATCAAGACACGAATAGATAGAAATTAGAATAAGCCAAATTAGCCAGACAAGAATATCCACAAATAAACCAGTAAATATTATAGCAAAAATCTCACAATAAATAATAATAATAATAATAATATAACTTAGAAACAAAATAGGTAAACAGAAAATCCAATATTATGTCAGCATCAGAACAACAAATTAGCAAAATATCAATTAACTCTTCCTTAATAATATAGGTAAATAGAACACTTCAATACTAAGTCAACTAAATCACAGAATATCAGAATAACAAATTAGTTATAAAGTAAATCAAACCCTACATTGCAAGATAATCTGCCTGCCAACTTTTAATCTACTATTTTCTGTCATCATTTCCTCCCCTTTCCTCCTTCACTCCCCAACCCTCTTCTTTCCCCTCTTAGACCCATCTTGGGTAAACAAAACAAAAATCGTCAAAACATCTGAGACTCCCGATGAGCTCAGACCTGAGACTTCCCATGAGCTCAGCTTCCCTCCCTCTCCAAAGGGCAGAAGGACTCCAGCCACTAAGACCAGTCTGTGGGTGCCAAGAGCATTGATAAAGGCAAGGAAAAAGGGAATTGTGAAGACGATAGGGCAGACAACCCTACTCCTGAAGAAGAGGCATTGACATAGCCAATTCATAGCTAATTTGTCTCAATTTCGTGGGAAAGGGCAAGAAATTGCTTGAAAAAGACATTATGACCCTCAAGATATATCTGGCACACGCCTCCACCAGCCAGTCTCTACAATAGGATAAGCTAGGCCCCACACCAGCTCTCATCAAAAGGCCAGGACATGCAGCGGCCTTCTCCCCAGCAGTACAAGACGGAGTAGGCCCCATGCCATTTCCCCGAACAATGCACAAGCACAGACCCGAGACCGAGAAAGTCTCAATTCCCCCCCCCCCCCCCCCCCCCACACACACCCACACTAGCCAATCCATTCCTATGTCAAGCATCCATATGCTGACCACCATGTTCTCCCCGTTCCACGAACTAAACACCTCAATCCTGAACCCAACACGCCCAATGGTCCTAGTAGCAAACATCTCTTCCGAAGTGATTCAGAGGACTCCTACTCGGTGAGCGCCAACCAGTTGACATCGCGTCGAGGCCCAGAAAATCACTGGTAGGCAGCAAGAATAGATCAGGACCACACCCCAAGTGGGTTCTGCCATCGATACACCAAGAGCTCCATCCTTAACCCAAGAAAGGCAACGTTCCTTCTGGAATGTTCTACTGGGCGAATGCAACTTCGGGAAAAAACCCATACAAAAAACATAAAATACGCCCCGGAGCCGGTGATATGGTAGAAATATGTGATTAGGTGGCATTGTTTCATTTTCACCACTTCCTGCCTTCCCCTAACATGTATCTTACCTCCCACTCCTTCACCTAGCCCCCCCCCCCCCCCCCTTTCTCTCCTCATTTATTGGTTATTTTACTTCCAATTTCACTTCCCACCTTCCAGCTAAAATACGTCCGCTCACTTCTCCTTCCTCCCTTTTACATAGGTGATAGACAGCTGGGAGCTCAGTATGCCTCAGACAAGCAACGAAGGCACAACTATGTCGCGCACCCTTGTATGCTCCCCCCTCACCGCCCGTCACAATAATACCTATTTTCCGGTTCGTCAACGTTCACATGTTCATTATACACACAATCAATACTTAAATCAACCTTCCATCATCTCTCAATATTCTAGGTATATCATTTTCAACCGGCATTTCTTGGAAAGATCATATCACCACTCTTGCTAAAACAGCTTCGCAAAAGTTAGGTGTGCTTAATCGTCTCCGTGGGTTCTTCACCCCTGCATAGCTTCTTGCTCTGCATCAGTGCACAATGCGCCCTTGTATTGAGTATTGTTCGCATGTGTGGGGAGGCTCCACCCATATCGCACTGCTCAAAAGAACAGAGTCAAAAGCATTTTGTCTCATCAACACACTTCCTCTTACTTGTTCCCTACAATTTCTTTCTACACACCGCAATGTTGCATCTCGGTCACTCTACTATCTCTATTACAACAATAAGTGTTCTTTGGAGCTCTCTCAGCGCATACCCCCTCCCTTGCCTTTCAACACAGTCCCACTCCTATTCTGTCCAGTCTCCAACCCAAGAATTGGCGAATGTTCTCAGTCTTTCTTCTACTCAACAAGTGCACTCTGGAACTCTCTCCCTCAATCAATCTTTCCATCATCCTATGACTTAAACTGTTTTAAACTTTGTGTGTCCAGGTATTTTGACACCAACATCCCTTGAATTCAGCCCTGTCACTCTTTCACCTTTTGGGGAGATACTCATTACAGGTAACCTGCCTTTTGTCTGCTTCATTTACATGGATAAAAAATACAAGTAAATATGTGCATATGGAGCAGTAATATTGCTTTACATGGTAAATATAATAAAACAAATTCAGAACTGAACCCAAATCTTTCGCACTGGTGGCACTTTAAAAAACATGATTGATGTTATCTATGGGGTAACAACAGTTGTAAGTTTTGACTGTCCTCCAAAAGTATGTGATTATGTGAATGTGTGCAAACAGGACGAATCGGAGAGAGGGCTGACACATCTGATCACCCTGAATATCCACACCAATTGGCCTCCTATCCATCAGCCTCCTCGGCGCAAGAACCCCCTTGGTAGGTACCAAGAATAGAAGAGGACCATGCCCCAAGTGGGTCCTGTCCCCATTACCCTAAGAGCTCCATCCTTTACAATAGTCACAACTTCTGACCGTCTTCCATGAGTACACGGATGTGTTCGCCCAGGACGAATCGGAGAGAGGGCTGACCCATCTGGTCAACCAATGACATCAACACCCATTTGCCAGCTTCCTTGGCGCAAGAACCCCCTGCGTTGGGCTGAGGAGGATCGCCAGGTCCAGGACATGCTGAAAGCCGCAATCATTGAGCCCTTGAACTCACCTTGGTCCTCCCCAGTGATCCTCACCCAAATATAGGATGAGAGCCTACAGTTCTGTGTAGATTACCGCATGTTGAAAGACGCTACTGTTATGGACATCCGGTGCCTTCCCCGCATCGATGACTCCCTGGAATTTCTACACAGCTCAAAATGGTTCTTGACATTGGATCTGCAACATGGATACTGGCAGGTTCCCTTAATGGAGGAAATGAACCCCAATACATCGTTTGCCACCAGCCAAGGGTGGTGGTTCAATTTCAGCATACTTTCATTCAGGGTCACCAATGGACTTGTGTCCTTTTCATGCCCAATTGACACAGCCTTGACTGGCCTATTCTGAGAAGTTAGCCTCGCATACCTCGATGACATCATCATCTCCTCCATGTGGAAGGATCACCTTGTGCAGATGAAGAATGTGCTCTAGTGGGTTAGGGAAGCCAGATTGAAATTGAAGCAGTCGAAAGGATAAGCTCAAGGGAATCCTAACCAAACCCCCAGTGGTGGCCTTTCCGGATATCTCATAGGCTTTCCGAGTATACACTGATGCCAGCCTCACCAGACACTGACCAGTATTATAGCACAGGTGAACAGGTCCCAGGAGAACATCATTATGTGCTCCAGGCGAACCCCCAACAAAGCCGAAAAGAGCTACCCTGTTCACAAGATGCCTGGGTCGCATCTTCGGACTGAAGTTGTTTTGATCACATATTGCAGGCACCAGGGTGATCATGACGGACCACTACTCCCTCAAATGGCTCCGATGTACACAGTCCATTGAGTCGATGCTAGTCAAATGGCAGTATTGCTGAAAGAATTTATGTAAACAATTAAACACTCACCAGGCAAGCTCAACACCAATGCTGATTGGCTGTCATAAGCACCCATGGCCTAGAACACTTTTAAGGAGCTGCTGTATAACATCCAGCTGGAACCCCAGTATTCAGCTGACTAGCAGCAACTCTCCGACGCTACAAAAGGACTCAGGTGGCCCAAAGGGCTGCCCGCTCTCTTCAAAGGACACATTGTCTGCTTGGGTGATCAAGTTTCCACCGACTATAAATGAACATTCCTCCCACCCACCTGAGGGTGGGCAATCCTCACCCCTTCTTTACAGCAGTAGGCTACAAGTGCCAATCTGGGAGAGAAACGCTTTCTCTAGTCCTTTAACACTCAACGAGCGGCTAGGTAAATAACTTCTACTGCCTGCCAAGCGGGCATATTTACCCTGAACGAGCTTCATTCCATGCTCTTTTTCATGCATAAAGAAGAGCCAGAGCGTAATACAATTATGTATCCATGAAAGGGCGTTAATTGAGCTTTCCAATGACATCTTGAACCATCCTTCTACGATCACGGGTTGTCTTGCAACGATCGTGCAACACGAAGGAAAAATCCCTAAAATACGGTAATTTCCTTACATATTTCCCTGTCTAGGGAGGCAGTGGGTGTGGATGTGTGTGGAGGTGGGGCCAGTCGCGGTGAGGGAGCCGTGCCAAACGGTCAGAGCCAACCTACGCTCCTCCCACTGCTCGGACTCTCTCTCAGAGCCAATTATGTGCTCAACATCGCATACGACTTAAGGCGGGCCCCGCTCTTTAGGTCTGGGTTTTCTTGACCGCCTTAAGTCGGTCCCCGCCAAAGAGGGGTTAAGAAATGGTTCTGGACCCCAGCTGCAGAGGACATTTCCCCTTATCACTCACAAGGCAATGGGATACATGAACAGTCTCATCAATCCCTTGACATCACCCTTCGAGCCTCCATGTTTGAAAGCCATCGATGAGACTGGCCTGACCTCCTGTCTCTGATTCAGTGGGGCCTCATCCCTGCCGCCCACACTGTCACAGGATGCATTCCCCACAAACTCCTGTTTGGCTGAATGCCCAACCAAACCACCATCCCGGACCTACCCACCAACCCCCTGGATGCAGTCCCATGGCACACTGGTACTACCCTCCCCTTACTGCTATCAACTTTTGAAAGGAGCCAGCCACGAAGCCCATCCTACAGCAGCCGACCCCCTATCATGTGGGCGAAGGGGTGGCCATCGTCAACCACCACCTTTTGGCAAAGAACAAACTAGCACTAAGATACGTGGGCCCATACACATCGGTGGCCATGCAGAACAGCATTCTAGTGACAGTTGAAGTACCAGGACGGGGCCCTGTGAAGGTACACCAGCCATGCCAGACCGTATTCTACCGACGAAGCCCTTCCGTCTTCAAGAGCGACCCCAGTTCGCCCTTATGCTTCACTTCCACCACCTCCTTGACCCGCACCACCAGAATTCAGCCAAAGAGCCTTCAGAGACGCCTACGCGATAGAGAGGTTCCTTGTGTCAGCAGGTCCACCTCCTCCAAATCCCGGTGCATCCCCTGCGACCCCTCCAGCCAAGCCATCATATACGCCCCGTGTGACAACTCCAGCCAGGCCTCCATCTCCTGTCCAACCACCCCAGATGACACAAGGTACGTCGCATGTGACCTCTCCAGTCAAGCCTCCTCTTTTTGTCCAGCCACCCCCCATGCCACCAAAGCTCAATCTGCAGGTCCGGCCCTTTTTACCTGCCCGGATTGACCTGGGCCCAGTTGCAGCCCCCATGATGCACCCATTTTCAGCCATAAACAGACTAAGAGACATCTTCAATGCCTCATTATCAACAGAATACTTCCCCTGACAAATTCAAAGAAGCAATATTAAGACATTCCCAAACCTGATAAATATCCACACATTCCTATAAACCAAAGGCCTATCTCACTGTTAGAATTTCCGGGACAAAAATATTTGAGAAAATCATCAACTTTAGAATCAGAAACTACATGAACAGAAACTTGCACTACAACATCACTCAATATGGGTTTGGAGAAGGCAGAGGAACCACACATGCACTAACATTTGCCACCGAACTAGTAGCAAACGACAAGGTAAATAAAAGACAATGCCATATAATCCTTAGGGACATCTCAAAATAATTTGACAAGGTCTGGCACTTAGGGTTGTTTTATGAAATACTACATTAAAATCTACCTATAATAATAGAAAAAGTCCTCAGTGATTCCTTAGACGAAATGACAGCCAAAATATAAATAAATCAACCATCAGTGACAGTTTGTCAATAGGCTGTGGGACCCCACATGGGTCAGTTCTCTCTCTAACTCTATTCACAATTTACACAAAAGACACTCCAGCTTCACAAACAGGCACATACATATCATATGCAGACAACATAACACAAATAGTAGGATATGGAGGACCGTCAAGGGCAATAATGGCAAGGAGAACTGCAAGAGAAACCGAAATCGTTGATAACTTTGAAGAGCAATGGAATATAAACACTAACATCAATAAATTCACAATAATCCAGCTTGCAGTACAAAACAAAGAACAAATAATAATAATAATAGATCAAGAAATAATATAAAACAAACCCTCAGGAGAACTTCTAGGCCTGCATATAAGCACCACAGAATATAGAAAACATGTTCGAGAAAGGAGAATCGCAACTGCTGGCCTAATTTAGTAAAAGCAATAATATTCCCGATCCTTGACTATCCTCCAATACCAACTCACACACTAAGTAAAGCACAAATCATGAAAGTACAAGTAATTCAAAATAGAGCACTTAGATTTGCCACAAACCAAATATACCCTTACACAATGACTACCCTACAAATACATGAAGCAACAAATACACCACCACTCAGAATCCGCCTCCACAATCTAGAAAGAAAATCTAGGCTCGACTAGAATTACTAAAGGACCAAACATTAACAAAAATGAAATAAGAACAGCAAAATATAGAAATGAACTTCCACAAATGGTTTCCAATTAGCCTAAAAATAATACTCTCAATAGAAGAACCAGCCCCAATCTACTAAACATAATACAAATTTATTATAAGCACTTTAGTATTAAGAGTTAAATTGTAAACCTAGACCTATGGAATACACACAGCTTTTTAGCAAGATATACAACGAAAAAAAAAAAAAATAAACACCACTTCCCACAGAACAACAAACATACACACAAAAAATAGCGAGACGGTTTTCCTGTCAGCTTTTTATTTTCTCGTTTCCTTCATATTTTCTGACTTTTCCTTCTCCACCCCAACTTCTCCTTTCCTCCCCCCCCCCCCACCACTATGGAAAACACAATAAAAAAATAAAAAAAAGATCGTCAGAGCACCTGAAACTCCCAATGAGACTTCCCATGAGTGCAGGTTCCCTCTCTCTCCAGAGGGCTGAAGGACTAAAGGCACTGAGACCAGTCTGGTGGATGGCGAAAGAGGCGAGGAGATAGTGAATTGTGAAGATGATAGGGTTGACAACCCTACTCTAAAAAAGAGACATTGACAAAACCCTCTTGCCTGCCGCAGCTACCATTGGACTCAGTCCCTCGAGGTCAAGGAGCTGAGGAGACTATTAGATGAAGTCCCCAGGCTCAGGAAACTCTATCTGCTGGAGACATGCCAGGACTCCCTTCTGCGACAGCGACGGGGATTCCAGGCTGTACCTGAAGAAGGAGCTGCGGCCTGTATTCGTTAGCCTGGATCCAGCATTGACAACCTACCTCTGAAGCCCCCAGGCTCAGAGAGCTTCGCTACCAACATCACTAGAGATGCCGAGGCTTCAAGCCCGGCCAAGATAGTGTTATATATGCCTTTCCCTTGTAGTTATTGTAATGCTCCCGAAAATATCCCGCACCAGGCATCTCAAAACATGGCCCCAATACTGAACTACCCGAGTTGACGTCTGGAATAGCATAAAATAGTCGTTGGTGGCGAAGTCTAAGAAACCCATCATGTGTATCACCACGAGACTATCACCTGGTTCTTTCAAGGAGAACTAAGGTTGCTATTCTATTGTACGTCCGTGGTAGTACAGAGGGTTAGCGCGCGGACCTGGGGGACCTACTGAGGTCACTGACCAGGGTTCGAATCCCGCGACAGGCATCTCAAAACCTGGGGAGTTTTCAGGAGGGTTAAATTCCCTTAGCACCCAGCATTTCATTGGTGGCAGTCACGGAACATGATCTGGTAGCTACATAAAGCACCCATCACGTGGACCCTAACAATATTGAGATTGCTGAGGTTATATGGCTACGATACCTTACGACCTTAAAGAAGCTAGGGACTAGCCTTGTTAAAGAAGGATGTAATGTAATGCCCTCGAAAATATCCCGTGCCAGGCATCTCAAAACCTGGCCCCAATACTGAACTACCCGAGTTGACGTCTGGAATAGCATAAAATAGTCGTTGGTGGCGAACTCTACGAAACCCACCACGTGTATCACCACGAGACTATCACCTGGTTCTTTCAAGGAGAATTAAGGTTGCTATTCTATTGTACGTCCGTGGTAGTACAGTGGGTTAGCGCGCGGACCTGGGGGACCTACTAAGGTCACTAACCAGGGTTCAAATCCTGCGACAGGCACCTCAAAACCTGGGGAGTTTTCAGGAGGATTAAATTCCCTTCACACCCAGCATTTCAGTTATATTGATATTTGTCTTGTTTCCTGTCTGTATAACTAAACTATATTTTGTGTACATTCCTTGTCTTTCTTGCTCTCCAACCATGCATCCCTAACCTAGCATCAAATAATATTGGCATTTCAAAACTGTTTGCATATTATCTACTCAAATGCATTAGCTGCAAATGTAGTACGATACGTTTTGTTACAAAATATATATATTTCATGGATTAAGTTTATTGAATTGTTAAGTAATTTTTCATTAATTTTCATAAATCAGGGAGTAATGCTAAAATTATATATGGTCATAGCACCAGTAGACCGTGATTCTGAGAAGGCATCAAGTACAAAATCAATAGTTCACCGAAGATCTTGTCCCTTAAGTGTGCAGTCTTATGTTAGTATAACTTTTTCTTCTTATTCCTCACGTAAATATCCGGTCCGACTCCTCGCTCACTACTTGAACTATAGTAAAAATCAATAGTTCTCTGATAATATTGTTGATTATGTGAACTATAGAGAAAGACATATACTCAACATTTCTACAACGAGGGCTACAATAAACATACTGTCAAGGGAAATAGATAATAACTATAAACTACAGTTTACAAACAAGGTATTTGGCGAACTATTAACTGTAATTGTACTACCATGGACAAAGGTATGGCTTAGTAGTAATAGCTCTGGTTTTGTAATCCAACTGACTAGTGTTTGGTTCCCAGTATTTTGGGGAGATACATCTTTGAGAGTAACTCATGTTGCATATAGCTTCAGTACACTACAGTTTTTTCACACCGTGCACTCCCTTTATTGACAGGGCTAGGGTGTGTCCTTGTTACAGGGATTTTACTGGACATTTGCCTCGAATCACTCGACCTGAGAGTCCAAACTCTGGACATCTACCAGTGGCACAGAGTGGGATCGAACTGCAGACCCTTCGCTCAGCAGTCAGACATGCTACTGACCATGATACGGCCCGTTGCAGTTTCAGTACACTGTAGGACAAATCGTGGCCTTAAATTTTTGAAGTTCTCCTGAACTTAATAGAATGTTTAAATCATGATTTCACCTTATATTTACATTTTGGAAGTTGTTTTATTGTTCAAAGGTTCCTCGAGTGTACATCATCATAATCCCAATGACATACTATCAACAATGTTGTTGCCAGCAGACTGTAATGTATACGTAGCCCCAAAAATCAATAAATACAATCAACATCAGTACAATTTTACAGTTTTGGTAAACAGTGTATCTAAAATTGGTGTACAGTACTCACTTTGGTCAAGACATCGTTGGCGATAAACTGAAAGAATGGCCCCAGAATCTGAAAGAATCTGAAGCATAAGAAACATATTAGTTTTTTGTTCTGCAAAGTTATGTATTATAAATAATAGACACATGTTATTAACACAATCTTGATAATAACTTCTGTAAATTCTAGCCTTCAATATGATTTAGAGTAAAAATCTTAGCCTACAGTAACCTAATCTAAGTAACCTAAAGTAGTCGTTAAGTCGGGATCCTGCCCGATGATGAATACATAGCCATTATCTTTTTGTTTTTTATTATTATTGTGGATTTTGCTTGCTCTTACCATTTTTGAGCAATGTATTTTAAGTATGTCCCTCCTCTACGGTAACAAAAACGCCTTCTCAAATTTCCTTCAAACTAAAGAAATTCTCACCCAGACTCACCTAAATCTGTAAACAAAATTATAGCAAAATGTCCTGGCCAAAGGCCAATATCTTCTAAGTAACAAGCGCGCTATCACTCGCTCAGATTAAAATTGACATTTGAATGGCGTGAAGCGTCTTATTATCGCCAAAGGAAAGGGGTGAAACATCTTAAGATCTCAAAACTAATGGAGCGAAACAGGGGACGTCCAAAAAGATCCAAAGACCAAATAAGGTTAAAACAAAATATTTGACCTTTAAAACACAGTTGATTTGAAACTGTTATGCCACGCTTTCAAGAAGCGAGGTATATTCTCGTCGCACTTCCCGCTCGGGGAATTGTGCAATTATCTTCAACTTAAGGTGTTCTCGATTGGGCGAAGACTGACCTTAACTCTATTTATACCAAACAAATAAAAGGCAATCAACAGAAACACAGGGAAAGATAACAATAGTTTTATTTATACAAGTGGATAGGTGCATAGATATATCAAATAGCATATGTAAGTTGTCTCACAAGGCTCGTACGTAAGATATGGATTAATAAATAAATGAGGCAATAGGCCTCCACACAAGCAGATCGCCCTAAAAGTACGGCAAGGTAATAATCAGAAGTTGATAATAAAATAACAAGGATGACTACTAACATAGATTGCGAACAAAAGAGCTATAGCTCTCAAAAGATAAATACAGAGTTTAATATGGGATAAACTCTAAAGGCATGAACTGCAAAGATTAACTCTGATACAACAAAGAGTCTGCATTAATTAGACTCTAAAGCATGAATTGTAAGCATCAAGTCTGCGACAAGATACACTATTATGTCTTGACCTGAGTCATAGAAGTGCATAAACTCAGATATGCAGCAGGAGCTCTCGGATGACATGTACTGTAGAGTATGTGTAATAATTAAAATGGCAATGTTATATCCATATCTCTTCTTCAGGGGTTCACGGGAGCCCGGACCCGAGGAAATATATATATACAAAGCCGGTGTAGGACAGGTGTGCATTGTTCCCCACCAAACGGGGTAACTAGAAGCAAGGACAAGGGAAGACGTAAAGCACGACTTCGAGGTTCTTACGTTAATACGGGTCAAGAGTCCTGGCACATCTAGGTCTAAGCCTCACTAAAACACTTTTACCAAGCCAGAAACACATAAGCATTTAATTTGGGGGATAGGAGAGAAGCACTGGCACTGGAGGTCAATGAGGAGCTGAGGTCTCGGTTGCCCACAAACGAGCCGGCTAAGTACAGGCCCTTATTCAACCTGAGGAACTCGTATAACATCCGGACTGCTTCACACACAGTCCCAGCTTCTTCACGAGTTTGGGCTGAGACCAAGAGTCCCACCCGACGCTGAAAAATCTTCTATCTTGAGGAACCGAAGAACTCTTCTAATGTCCTTACTGATTCACACACAGTCCCGGCTTCCTCACTAGCTTGGTTCCTGACCGAAGAGCTGCAGCAGGCGTTGGGCGATGAGGCGCTTCCTCCGGAGTCCTTGGCTTCGCTTCCTCCTGGGTCCTCGGCTTCGCTCCTGGCCCTCCACACAGTTTCTGGGGAAAAGAAGCCGCTTATCCGCAACCTTTGGATTGATCAACTTCTTTCCGGGGATTGAAGGTAAGCTCCTCTGAGTGACTGGTAAGCCGACACGCTTTAGCCACTTCTAGTCAGGGACAGACAAGACAGGGGCAGAAGAGTGACTGCTAAGGGAGTCGGGGGTGGTCTTCTCTACAAACTTAGTGTTCCCAAGAGTTTCCACACCAGACAAGGGCAACAGATTCTCTCCAACAACATTGGAAGTTACTTAGCCAGACTCTTTCACCTTGCTTACTCAAGATTGTCTGGGGTTGCGCTGAGTTGAGATTTAGGTAGCAAGCATAGCAGGTTACATCCCCTCATCCCCAGCTGGTGTCTGAGTCTACATGTAGTACCTCGCTCTCCCGGCAAGCATTGTAGGTTACATAGGAGTGCACTGAGTTAAGATTTGGGTAACAAGCATGGCAGGTTACATCCCCTCGTCCCCAGGTGGTATTTCGACTAGCCTTTCCCACCTTAGATTAAGTTTTGTCCTTTCCAACCTTAGGACTGTCTGAATAAGATCCAAAAATAGGTCTTAAGCCAGCAGGTTAATTGCTTGACAATGGTTGGGTTAGCTGAGGTAGTGTCTCCCCTGGCAGATATGTCGTGTTGAGTTTATCTCTGGGCATGAAATGCACAACTCTGGTTGGTGATTCGTCTAATAAGTTTATCTGAATTATTGCAGGGGGTTGAACTATCACATTCGCTTTACCCAGGTGCTGAGGTTAGGCTTACGGACTGGTCGCAAAGGAAACAAAAATTAGGAGGGTTAATTGAGTTGGCAAATGTAGCGGCTGTGTACACGTGTGCGGGCGATTCTCCCGCTCGATAGTTATTATTGGAAACAGGGCTGAGGGGGTATTTGTTGAGCTCGGCTGGTGCCTGCACTATAGGCGGTATATCTGGGAAGGTATGGGGGTTGTTGAGCAACTGAGGTTGCACAGATTTCGAAGCGAGTGCGGATCGATGATTTTGTAGCGTTTGAGTTTGCTTCGATTTCGCTTGCGGGGGTCCGTTTTCTATCACTGTTCTGGGGGTAGTCATAGAGTCTGAGGTTCAGAGCTTGGAGAAGGTACAGTATTTGGAGGGTGACTATGTTTTGTAATCTCTGAGTGGCGAATGGTGATGATCTTGATGTGATCTGTTTTATGCACTGTCGGGATTGGTAGTTTTTCAATAGGCCACATATCAGAACAATTGAAAGTGCTTGCTTAAGACCATCGTCTTCTTTGAGAGTTTGTCAACCCATATTTATTACACTGACAAGAAATTATTCTATTGAGTTATTAATATATTACAAACTCATTCAATTGAAAACCTTAATTTTTCCTGTCAGTTATATTTTAGGAGAGTACATAGCTTTCAAAGTTTCAAAGATCATGCCTTGATAAGTAGGCTAAGTGATCAAACCATGGAGAGGCAGGCTCATTCAATAGGTATAAAGAACCAGCCATTTGGCTCAAATCAGAATAAGATTCACATTGTTATTCGTTAATGAATCTAGTATACAATTTTGACAATAACTAAAATTGGATATATTGACCAAAAAGAGGATTCAATAAGAGGGCAATGTCCTTTAGCCATCTGGTGGCTCAAGGTTCAGTCTATTTGTATTTGTAATTTTATCCTAATTAACCACTTTATCATCCACAAAAATTGGTCATCCACAAAGGGAAAAAGTAAAACCCCTGAAACAATCAAGGCACAGAGTTCAAAACATTCAAAGGAACATCAGCTGGTCGAAACTACTGATCACAAATTATATTAACCCGCGGAACGCGAAAATCAGGTAGTGAAAAGTGGCCAGGACGCGTAATTTCTACCATTCGATTCTGACAAAATTTATTAGGTTTACCATATAAAGCATTATTTCATCTCCATATGCATTTATATTACATAGATGATGAACATGTGAACTTTGAAGAGCAATAAAATAAGTGGGAACAGCAATTGGGGGGTGAAAAACTTATATTTTCGCCGCCTGGTCGTATTCTGGGGCAGCCGGCCGAGAGTTATGCACCCTACCCTCCCTCTCCAACGTCTCACATGCAACTGAGCTTCCCGGAAGAGATCTTACATTGCTATAGGGTCTCTAAATTGCTCACAGCTCCCTCCCAGCCCGGCTGAGAATAATTTGCACGGAAAATAACCGATATATGAGGGAAATAAGAGGATAAATAATTGAGAAGGGCAACATGTGGATGAGTGTTAGGAAGTACTAGAGGGGAATTATCTAACCTAATCACATACTCTTTTGTTTTGAGAGTCCCTGGGGAATTTTGGAAGGGTTTTTTCATGGTCTTTCTTCCGTGAGGCCTATTGCGTTCGCTATAGAGACACTTCCGTGAGGCTTATCGCACTTCTCGGGTTAATGATCATAATTTTCACACATATTACGTACCCTACCACGTTTGGTAAGGGTAGCAAGCATATTGGGCTCCACCTTCTTCACACCGAAAATATCTTTCTACGGAAGGTCAAAGTAATCATCAAACTCCAAAGCAAAACCCTCATCTGACGATTTCACCCCCACAAAGATTAAAAAATTACCCACATGAAGCAGCTTTGTCCCTACTTTATACAAACAAGCAAATAGAACACCCACAGCCACCAGCACCTTCCTTCAATTAAATAATATAGATACAAATTAATAAATAAGAATATATATCTCAGGATTTGTCCTTGAAAAGGGATTCACATACACAACACACTCACAATTTAACAATCCAGAAGCGCATTTATTCACAATTGTTTTACTGCTGTCAGCAATAAGGACGGTACAAACGGTACTGACGCTTTCAAACTCAAGAATCTCATTCTTCCTATGTTTTTGCCCGGAATCAAGCCAATTCTGTCCTTCGACTCGCTAAACACTCTTTCATCAGTAATATATGCACTGAACTATCCAACTCTAGCTCTTCCCAAGCTTTCTGGCATATTGCCAAAATACTCTCCAACAATTTGTCTTCTTCATCTTTCCCTCCCCTTTTTCACTCTGATGGCACAGTCACCAATTCTTCCTCTGACAAAGCTGAACTCTTCGCTCAAACTTTCGCTAGAAACTCCAACTTTGATGATTCCGGTGCTATTCCTCCCTCTCCACCCCCTCTCTCCTACATATGCCTAATATCCTAATCTCTTCTACAGATGTACTTTCTACCCTCTCTGGGCTTAATACTAAGAAGTCGTACGGTCCGGATGGTGTTACTCCTTTTGTACTAAAAAACTGTGCTTCCGTGCTGACTTCCTGCCTAGGCAAACTCTTCCGTCGCTGACTCTCCTCTAACGGCTTCCCTTCTTGATAGAAATTTGCTCTCATTCAACCTGTACCAAAGAAGGGTAATCGCTCTCAACCCTCCAACTATCGTCCAATTGCTCTCATTTCTTGCATCTCTAAAGCTTTGAAACTTTTCTTACTTATACATTTCATAACCCTTAATTAGCGGCGAGACACATAAGTCGAGTTAAATAAAGCTGGACTATGTGGCGGTGCTCGACATATATCGTGTGGCAATTTCAGCACGTAATGTTGCTGAGAGAGAGAGACAAGTGGTGGCAGGAGAGTAGCGAGCGTATGACTGCTCCAGACCACCGCGGCGAACCTACTGACACGAATCCCACCTCCTCCCTCCCTCTCTCACTCGCTATATACGGAATTGTATGGGGAAAGTGCCTAATTACATGCTTTTTGCACTCGCGTTGCAAGGTTATTGCAAGAAAACTAGCCATCATAAAAGGATCGTTATGGTGTCATTCGAAAGCTCTGTTTATGCCCTTTCAGGGATAGATACTTGTTTTACGTTCTGGGTCTTATTTAGGCATGAAAATGATCACGTAAACAGCCCTATTTTGGCTAAAAACACCCCGCTGGGCGGTACATATAAATAAACCGCATAGGCCGCTCGTAAGGTGTTAAGCATTTCTCTTATCATAATCTACTCTCAGATCGCCAGTATGGTGATCTTCTTTCACATCTTACTAACTCTTGGTCATCCTCCTTTCGGGACTTCTGTGAGATATTTTCTATTGAGGTAGACATATCGAAGGCCTTCGATATGGTGCCCTTAGTCTTTTATTTAAATTTGTTAACAATACTCAGCATCCATTGCATAGTGTTTTACCAGAACCTTTTATTCCAATTCGCGCAACAAGATTTACGAGGAGTCTTAATGACCTTGCCATGACTCCAATTAATGTTTCTACATCTCAGTTTTCTCGGTGTTTTATTCCTTCAATAATTCCCTTTTGGAATCATTTGCCAAACGAGGTTGTACAGTCAACCCATATCTCAGCTTTTAAGTCCAGAGTTAATGTTTTATTACAGCAGTAAATTTTTTGTTTTAATCATGATTTGCTTTTATTCTTTTTAGAATGGTGTTTTAATTGACAAACTGATCTTTTCTTCTGGGCTCTCTAACTACTGTAGCCCTTTTCCTTTTTCTTAGTTGTCTTAGTCTCTCTCCAGTACTTACGGGTATTTTGTGGGGATTAATTTTTTATTGGTGTATCTGCACCCTGTTGGGAGGCTTAGACAGCTTCTATAATAATAATAATAATAATAATAGAGTCTGGCACAAATCTCTAATTTCCAAACTACCCTCTTTCGGTTTCTATCCCTCCATCTGTGACTTTATCTCTAATTTCCTTTGAGGCCGTTCCATAGCTGCGGTTGTGGACGACCATCGTTCACTTCCTCATCTTATTAACTCCAGTGTTCCTCAGGGTTTTGTCCTATTTCCAATTATCTTTCTAATTTATCGAGAGGACTTCCCTAGTGGTTAAGGCCCCATTAATTGCTCTTTCCATTCACATATGCATTGCCTACGTGAGTTGCAGTTGGGATGTGTGTACATGCTTAGATTGATATGCAGGATTCGAAGTTGCATAATAAATCGTAGGCAGTGTCCACCATTCTTTAACTGTCTACGTGGTGCGATGCATAAGGTGTTGATTTTCGGTGTGAGCATCCTGGATTCGAATCCACGGACTGCCACATGTGTTTGTAAATTTCATTAATCGATTTTAGGAGTATAGTTGGTTGTTGGAAGGAACATAATAATTGATATTGGTTCAGGGGTAATTTATCGAGAGGACTTCCCTAGTGGTTAAGGCCCCATTAATTGCTCTTTCCATTCACATATGCATAGCCTACGTGAGTTGCAGTTGGGATGTGTGTACATGCTTAGATTGATATGCAGGATTCGAAGTTGCATAATAAATCGTAGGCAGTGTCCACCATTCTTTAACTGTCTACGTGGTGCGATGCATAAGGTGTTGATTTTCGGTGTGAGCATCCTGGATTCGAATCCACGGACTGCCACATGTGTTTGTAAATTTCATTAATCGATTTTAGGAGTATAGTTGGTTGTTGGAAGGAACATAATAATTGATATTGGTTCAGGGGTAATTTATCGAGAGGACTTCCCTAGTGGTTAAGGCCCCATTAATTGCTCTTTCCATTCACATATGCATAGCCTACGTGAGTTGCAGTTGGGATGTGTGTACATGCTTAGATTGATATGCAGGATTCGAAGTTGCATAATAAATCGTAGGCAGTGTCCACCATTCTTTAACTGTCTACGTGGTGCGATGCATAAGGTGTTGATTTTCGGTGTGAGCATCCTGGATTCGAATCCACGGACTGCCACATGTGTTTTGTAAATTTCATTAATCGATTTTAGGAGTATAGTTGGTTGTTGGAAGGAACATAATAATTGATATTGGTTCAGGGGTAATTTATCGAGAGGACTTCCCTAGTGGTTAAGGCCCCATTAATTGCTCTTTCCATTCACATATGCATAGCCTACGTAAGTTGCAGTTGGGATGTGTGTACATGCTTAGATTGATATGCAGGATTCGAAGTTGCATAATAAATCGTAGGCAGTGTCCACCATTCTTTAACTGTTACGTGGTGCGATGCATAAGGTGTTGATTTTCGGTGTGAGCATCCTGGATTCGAATCCACGGACTGCCACATGTGTTTGTAAATTTCATTAATCGATTTTAGGAGTATAGTTGGTTGTTGGAAGGAACATAATAATTGATATTGGTTCAGGGGTAATTTATCGAGAGGACTTCCCTAGTGGTTAAGGCCCCATTAATTGCTCTTTCCATTCACATATGCATAGCCTACGTGAGTTGCAGTTGGGATGTGTGTACATGCTTAGATTGATATGCAGGATTCGAAGTTGCATAATAAATCGTAGGCAGTGTCCACCATTCTTTAACTGTCTACGTGGTGCGATGCATAAGGTGTTGATTTTCGGTGTGAGCATCCTGGATTCGAATCCACGGACTGCCACATGTGTTTGTAAATTTCATTAATCGATTTTAGGAGTATAGTTGGTTGTTGGAAGGAACATAATAATTGATATTGGTTCAGGGGTAATTTATCGAGAGGACTTCCCTAGTGGTTAAGGCCCCATTAATTGCTCTTTCCATTCACATATGCATAGCCTACGTGAGTTGCAGTTGGGATGTGTGTACATGCTTAGATTGATATGCAGGATTCGAAGTTGCATAATAAATCGTAGGCAGTGTCCACCATTCTTTAACTGTCTACGTGGTGCGATGCATAAGGTGTTGATTTTCGGTGTGAGCATCCTGGATTCGAATCCACGGACTGCCACATGTGTTTGTAAATTTCATTAATCGATTTTAGGAGTATAGTTGGTTGTTGGAAGGAACATAATAATTGATATTGGTTCAGGGGTAATTTATCGAGAGGACTTCCCTAGTGGTTAAGGCCCCATTAATTGCTCTTTCCATTCACATATGCATAGCCTACGTGAGTTGCAGTTGGGATGTGTGTACATGCTTAGATTGATATGCAGGATTCGAAGTTGCATAATAAATCGTAGGCAGTGTCCACCATTCTTTAACTGTCTACGTGGTGCGATGCATAAGGTGTTGATTTTCGGTGTGAGCATCCTGGATTCGAATCCACGGACTGCCACATGTGTTTGTAAATTTCATTAATCGATTTTAGGAGTATAGTTGGTTGTTGGAAGGAACATAATAATTGATATTGGTTCAGGGGTAATTTATCGAGAGGACTTCCCTAGTGGTTAAGGCCCCATTAATTGCTCTTTCCATTCACATATGCATAGCCTACGTGAGTTGCAGTTGGGATGTGTGTACATGCTTAGATTGATATGCAGGATTCGAAGTTGCATAATAAATCGTAGGCAGTGTCCACCATTCTTTAACTGTCTACGTGGTGCGATGCATAAGGTGTTGATTTTCGGTGTGAGCATCCTGGATTCGAATCCACGGACTGCCACATGTGTTTGTAAATTTCATTAATCGATTTTAGGAGTATAGTTGGTTGTTGGAAGGAACATAATAATTGATATTGGTTCAGGGGTAATTTATCGAGAGGACTTCCCTAGTGGTTAAGGCCCCATTAATTGCTCTTTCCATTCACATATGCATAGCCTACGTGAGTTGCAGTTGGGATGTGTGTACATGCTTAGATTGATATGCAGGATTCGAAGTTGCATAATAAATCGTAGGCAGTGTCCACCATTCTTTAACTGTCTACGTGGTGCGATGCATAAGGTGTTGATTTTCGGTGTGAGCATCCTGGATTCGAATCCACGGACTGCCACATGTGTTTGTAAATTTCATTAATTGATTTTAGGAGTATAGTTGGTTGTTGGAAGGAACATAATAATTGATATTGGTTCAGGGGTAATTTATCGAGAGGACTTCCCTAGTGGTTAAGGCCCCATTAATTGCTCTTTCCATTCACATATGCATAGCCTACGTGAGTTGCAGTTGGGATGTGTGTACATGCTTAGATTGATATGCAGGATTCGAAGTTGCATAATAAATCGTAGGCAGTGTCCACCATTCTTTAACTGTCTACGTGGTGCGATGCATAAGGTGTTGATTTTCGGTGTGAGCATCCTGGATTCGAATCCACGGACTGCCACATGTGTTTGTAAATTTCATTAATCGATTTTAGGAGTATAGTTGGTTGTTGGAAGGAACATAATAATTGATATTGGTTCAGGGGTAATTTATCGAGAGGACTTCCCTAGTGGTTAAGGCCCCATTAATTGCTCTTTCCATTCACATATGCATAGCCTACGTGAGTTGCAGTTGGGATGTGTGTACATGCTTAGATTGATATGCAGGATTCGAAAGTTGCATAATAAATCGTAGGCAGTGTCCACCATTCTTTAACTGTCTACGTGGTGCGATGCATAAGGTGTTGATTTTCGGTGTGAGCATCCTGGATTCGAATCCACTGACTGCCATATGTGTTTGTAAATTTCATTAATCGATTTTAGGAGTATAGTTGGTTGTTGGAAGGAACATAATAATTGATATTGGTTCAGGGGTAATTTATCGAGAGGACTTCCCTAGTGGTTAAGGCCCCATTAATTGCTCTTTCCATTCACATATGCATAGCCTACGTGAGTTGCAGTTGGGATGTGTGTACATGCTTAGATTGATATGCAGGATTCGAAGTTGCATAATAAATCGTAGGCAGTGTCCACCATTCTTTAACTGTCTACGTGGTGCGATGCATAAGGTGTTGATTTTCGGTGTGAGCATCCTGGATTCGAATCCACGGACTGCCACATGTGTTTGTAAATTTCATTAATCGATTTTTGGAGTATAGTTGGTTGTTGGAAGGAACATAATAATTGATATTGGTTCAGGGGTAATTTATCGAGAGGACTTCCCTAGTGGTTAAGGCCCCATTAATTGCTCTTTCCATTCACATATGCATAGCCTACGTGAGTTGCAGTTGGGATGTGTGTACATGCTTAGATTGATATGCAGGATTCGAAGTTGCATAATAAATCGTAGGCAGTGTCCACCATTCTTTAACTGTCTACGTGGTGCGATGCATAAGGTGTTGATTTTCGGTGTGAGCATCCTGGATTCGAATCCACGGACTGCCACATGTGTTTGTAAATTTCATTAATCGATTTTAGGAGTATAGTTGGTTGTTGGAAGGAACATAATAATTAATAAATTATCTTCTCAACTGTACCTCCAGTCCAATCCATTCATATGCTAACGACTCTACCTTACACTATTCAACTAGTTTTCCAGAACGGCCCAGTAAGCGATCCCTCAAAAACTCAAGTGATGAAACCATAAAACACTTATCTTCTGATCTAACAACCATTTCCAATTGGGGCAGAGAAAATCTTTTTATTTATAATGCTTCCAAAACCAATTTCTCCATTTATCTACCCGTCAAGAACTCCCAGAGGACTATCCCTTATACTTCAACAATACAAAAATCAACCCGTCATCTTCATTTAGTTTACTTGGTGTGTCTTTTTCTTCTGATCTCTCTTGGAAAGACCATATTTCCACTCTTGCTAAAACAGCTTCCCAGAAGCTGGGTGTGCTCAACTGCCTCAAGAGGTTCTTTACCCCTGCACAGCTTCTTGCTCTGTACAGGGGTGCAGTGTGTCCATTTATCGAGTATTGTTCAGTGTATACCACCTCTACGTAGGGTACGTAATACTTGTCTTGCAATACAATCCCACCCCTTCTCTCCAACCCAAGAGTGAAACGATACTCCCAATCTTTCTTCTATTCAACTGTTGAGCTCTGGAACTCTCTCCCTAAATCCATCTTTTCTTCATGCTATGACTTAAATTACTTCAAACTCTGTGTGTCCAGATATTTTGACTCGAACATTCCTTGATTTTGGCCGTGTCACTCTTTCAACTCTGGGGGAGGCACTTGTTACAGGCAGTTTTGCCTTCTGTCTCCCTCATTCACATAGAGATAACAAACAAAAATAATAACAAAAAAACTTATGCAAGCGCCAGACCATATCCAATATCACTCCCCTCCAGTGCTCAGAGACACACCTATAACTGACAGAAGGCTAATTCACCCAAGTATCAGCATGCCCCAAAGGCCAGTCCACGTTGAAGTAAAACGCAGTACCGTAACTCAGGCAAGCAAAGTATAACGAGTACTCCAATAGGGCGAGACCACCACAGGTAACAAAAAGTAAAGTCACAAAACAGTAGTGTACCCGTCCCGCGCCTATAAATCATCTTCAACCAACCTATCCTCATAATCAGCTACCATTACTGATTACCTTAACCATAGACTTCCTTAACTCATAATCACCAACCACATTTAACAAACCAACACCAAATAAGATATCACAACACCTGCACTCACACTAGGCCAAAGAGCCTCCCACCGCAGATACCATTCTTTGACCTACAATCTGAAAAAAGAAGTGGTAGCTAGGAAAGTTACAGATGAAATAGTATATTAAGGGTAATAGTTGTGTTTCAGAATGAACAACAAAAGAAGTGGTAGCTAGGAAAGTTACAGATGAAATAGTATATTAAGGGTAATAGTTGTGTTTCAGAATGAACAACAAAAGAAGTGGTAGCTAGGAAATTACAGATGAAATAGTATATTAAGGGTAATAGTTGTGTTTCAGAATGAACAACAAAGAAGTGGTAGCTAGGAAAGTTACAGATGAAATAGTATATTAAGGGTAATAGTTGTGTTTCAGAATGAACAACAAAAGAAGTGGTAGCTAGGAAAGTTACAGATGAAATAGTATATTAAGGGTAATAGTTGTGTTTCAGAATGAACAACAAAAGAAGTGGTAGCTAGGAAAGTTACAGATGAAATAGTATATTAAGGGTAATAGTTGTGTTTCAGAATGAACAACAAAAGAAGTGGTAGCTAGGAAAGTTACAGATGAAATAGTATATTAAGGGTAATAGTTGTGTTTCAGAATGAACAACAAAAGAAGTGGTAGCTAGGAAAGTTACAGATGAAATAGTATATTAAGGGTAATAGTTGTGTTTCAGAATGAACAACAAAAGAAGTGGTAGCTAGGAAAGTTACAGATGAAATAGTATATTAAGGGTAATAGTTGTGTTTCAGAATGAACAACAAAAGAAGTGGTAGCTAGGAAAGTTACAGATGAAATAGTATATTAAGGGTAATAGTTGTGTTTCAGAATGAACAACGATTTGAATCAAGCACTTAAATGTCGGAAATGAATGTACCAGAATATCTCTACTGACGAGCAGTATTTACATATTTGTCTGATGCTTGGTGAAGCTTGATTGTATTTCGTTATCAACAATTCCTATTCAGTTTTAAGTATTTGTTTGAACCATTACCATTGTTTGAACACAAGCAACTTGAAGCACGTAAAGTATGCATACTAAAGTAACAATCAATTTGAAGCATGTAAAGTATGCATACTAAAGTATCAAGCAATTTGAAGCACGTAAAGTATGCATACTAAAGTATCAAGCAATTTGAAGCACGTAAAGTATGCATACTAAAGTATCAAGCAATTTTGAAGCACGTAAAGTATGCATACTAAAGTATCAAGCAATTTGAAGCACGTAAAGTATGCATACTAAAGTATCTAATTTATTTTGCAAACAACAACAAGGTTGATATTGAATCAGTCTTACTTGTGCATCTCCCTGTAGGCATCGAGGTATGGACGTAAGTGAAGGCTACCGTCACCCCCTGGAGTCATACCAATTATGATGATCGTCAAGTTCAACACCCTCCCTTCTTCCTCCCCGTCCTCATTCCCACCACCAACACCACCACCACCTCTAATACTCATCTCACGTTCAGTCTGTCTGCAAGCAATATAATCATCATCAGTAATGCAATTTAATGTAATTATATATTCCTATTGGTGGAAGGGCGTATTTTCAAATTTAGTGGGGCTAATACTTTACATATTTATGAAATCTAGGAAGGGCTTGAAATTCCAAAGAAATATAACTATTTTTATTAACTTTGTCTCCCACAGGCCCCTCCTGATGAGCTGAGGTAATTGTATAATGAGAGGTAAAATATAAGGGGGAAAGCCACCATTCAAGTGAATGGATTAAATGTTGCCTATATCATTCATTCACTCGTAGCTAATCCCAAAATACCTAAACAGGCAAATAAAGATTAAACTAAACCAATGGATAAAGGAAAAAAGTGACGCCAATAGAATAATATGCCTACCAAGAGCAAACACAACCTTACTTAGTCATCATTCATCCAATAGCATTTAATAGTACTAACTTGTCACGTGTTATAAGAATGTTTTCAGTAACACTGCTGGTTGATATTATCTGGTATGAAGTTCGTTAAATTAAAAAGATAAGGAATATTTAAACTATTCTATCTATCTATCTATCTATCTATTGCCTGACGCCGAGATCCCCGAAGGGGTGACCACGAACGAACCGCCCCCATGCACCTCTGTCCCCAGTCAGTCGACGCCCCTCCCCCCAACCAGCACCGCCTTCGTTCATGTACTTCCTCACTCCATCCTTCCACCTCTCATTCGGTCTACTATTCTATACAAAAGTTAATTTTTCAAAATTAATTTCAAATATTTGCTGCATCAATCTCTTCAGGATGTTTCAGATTCACTGGCATCATAGTTTTCACATTCAATATTAACCTTGACTCTGAAGTTACTATGCTGGGTGATTGTAATGTCCATTATGTTGAAGGACGATTCATTCAACCAGAACTGACACTCCTGCTATTGGATGTGGGCTATATTCAGACTCGTATAATCTTCAGCGTATTCATGCAAGCTAATCACATCCTAAAAAACCTTGACAATAACCTCACATAATATATTCCTTACTAATTAACCTAGTGACAAAAATACAGATGTTTTATCCAATATTGAATTTTCCGACCAATGCCTCATTAACCCTTAAAGATCGGGGCCCGACTTAAGTCCGAACCGAGAAAATTGGACTAAATGGCGGGGCCCGACTAAAGTCCGTGGGCGTATTCCCGCCCTAATTTAGGTGGAAAGCGAAACTTGGTGGTCAGGCGGTGTACTACAAGGTCCCACCCACACATCCCCACTGCATGACCGTGACTCAGTAACCCTCAAGCAGCCGTAATGGAAGGTCAAGATTTGCCATTGTCCGATTCGGTGGCCGCCACCCCTAGTGCGTCGCGCCACCCTACTCATCACGCCCGGCTCACCACCCAGGAACTAGATATCATGCTGAACTCTTCAGAACTTTCTAATAGGCTGTTGAATGAAACCATGGAAGGTCTGGGTGAGAGTTTTGGTAGTGTGGATGACTCGGAAGACGAAAATATGCCGATCATAGGCTTTCACCCCAAGCATAATTTGCGTGGGGTGGATGTTGTGGTTGATGTTGCACAGACCGTTGAGCAAAATGGAGACATTCCTGACGAAGAACATACTGGTGTGGGTGTTGGTAAGCACAATTTACATTTTATAATTGCTTGAAAGTTTGATTGCAAGCATTTTATCACCTTACGAGCGGGTGGTGGAGAATATTTCACTGTGCCGCCCAGCGTTTTTTTTTTTACCATAAATGGGGTTGTTTACGTGCTCCTTTTCATGCATAAACAAGACCCAGAGCGTAATACAAGTATGTATCCCTGAAAGGGCGTAAATTGAGCTTACCAATGACACCCAAACCATCCTTCTACGATCACTGGTTGTCTTGCAACGATCGTGCAACCGAAGGGCAAAATCGATAAAATACGGTAATTTCTTTATATAATTACGTATGTAGCGAGGGAGTGAGGGTGGATGTAAGTGGAGTACATCTCAGTTGGTCCACGGCGGCCGTGGCGAGCGGTCATGAGAAGATTGTGGTCTACAATATACCTTTTTATAATTGCATGTGACCTTGTAATTGCTTGAAAGTTTGATTGCAAGCATTTTATAGCGTATTATTTGCAGGCGTTCGGTAAATTTTCACGATAACCAGGGTGTACGGTACATTTATCACGATAATACAAGCAACAACGAAGCTTGGCGAAGATTGTGGTCTACATTATACCTTTTTATAATTGCATGTAACCTTGTAATTGCTTGAAAGTTTGATTGCAAGCATTTTATAGCGTATTATTTTCAGGCGTTCTGTAAATTTCTTACGGTAATACAAACAACGAAAGATTGAATATTTGTGCTTGGCATTATATGATTGTGGGGAACATAGGCCTATGTACCGTATATATTATTTTATCATATATATGATACATAGCCTATGTAAAATTGTTATATTATCACGACTCTCTCTCTCTCTCTCTGTCTCTTCCTCTCTGGGTCTACCTATACATATATAATTGCATGTGACCTTGAAATTGCTTGAGAGTTTGATTGCAAGCATTTTATAGCGTATTATTTGCAGGCGTTCGGTAAATTTCTCACGATAATCAGGGTGTACGGTACATTTCTCACGATAATACAAGCAACAACGAAGCTTGGCGAAGATTGTGGTCTACAATATACCTTTTTATAATTGCACGTGACCTTGTAATTGCTTGAAAGTTTGATTGCAAGCATTTTATAGCGTATTATTTTCAGGCGTTCAGTAAATTTCTTACGGTAGTAGAAACAACGAAAGATTGAATATTTGTGCTTGGCATTACACGTGATCACTCCCATAATCGAACTATATGGGCCATGGCCAGTTCGGTCACAGGGAGTATCCGGATACACAGAGTAAATTATTTATTTGTCATTATTATTAGGTTATTAGTCCTTTTAACTATTTATTTGTCTCTATTATTATATTGGCAACATACCTTCATACCAGGGGTCATAAATATATCAAAATAAGTCCTGTGGGACTATGAAATAGCTATTATTGGACAAGGAAAATATTTTGTTCATCCCTCCACTGGAACATCAACAACAATGTCAACAACGTATCCCCGTCGGCAGTGTGCAGTACTGCCAATACGTATAGCGACTTCCGCTAGATCTAGAGACCTTTACTTCGATCTAGCAGCAATGACTTACACTACCGATTTTGTATTTAAACTTTTGTTTTGAAATTTCAGAACAATTTCGAAGTGATATTATATGGATTTTGCCAATTCATATTTCTAGTGGTATTTATCATGTCTTACATCTAACAATATATGCTAGCGGATTTAACTTCAATTGGTAACCTTCCCGCTCGAGTCGGCTCGAAGAAAATCGATAATGGTTGCACTTTAGTAAACAGGTGATAAACAAAACCGCATGCGTATCGGTTTGGTGTATCGGTATTATGGTAAGTTGGCTACCTACTATTGTTTATAAGATATAGTAAGTAATGATAAGAAAATTATTATATATCGGCGATTTCGGTCACTTTTTTTTTTTTTTTTTTTTGAAAGTCATGAACAACTTTACTTTATTTATTTATATGTATATATATCCCATGGCCTGTTCGGTTATTGGCGATGTTCGGATAATGACAGGTCGGATATGGGAGTGATTACTGTGTATGATTGTGGGGAACATACCGGTATGTACCGTATATATTATTTTATCATATATATGACACATAATTATGTAAAATTGTTATATTATCACGACACTCTCTCTCTCTCTCTCTTCCTCTCCACCTACCACAAGTCCGCATTGCTAGATAGCGGGAAGAGGAGATACCTGCAGGACCGTGTCACAGGCAACAGGACTGTAGTTGTTATCTCCAAACCTGACGCTGTCCTGGAGTATAATGTGAACATGCGGTTGGTGGACAAAATTGATATGCAGATCACTGCTGTTGACTGCCTGAGGAAGACCTGTAAATGGTACAAGAAGGTCGTACTCCATCTTCTTGATGTCACTGTCCTCAACGCATCCAACCTGTGCATGACGCACACAGGAAAGAAGACCTCTGTAAGGCTGTTCTCCAAGGACATCATAGAGGCCATCCTCCGTAAACACGGAACCACACATGCGGCACCAGTTCCGAGGGCGATCGTGGATTTGCCCAGCCGCCTTGAGTGCCGGGACTACCTCGCGACCCACAGGCTTGTGACTGTACCTCCCAACCCTAACCAACTTGCTGCTGGCCGGGTGGCCGGAAAGAAGGTGTGCCACGTCTGCAGTCACACGACAAGGAGGCCCCGACATAGGAGGGAAGTCGCGTCCAAGTGTAGTCGGTGTGATGTCGGACTCTGTCCTATTCCTTGCTACACCGAGTACCACACACAGGAACACTTCTAACCTCCTCCCTTCTTGCCAATCATTCATTCATCTATTTCAAAGTACCTCATGAATTCATGTCATTCATAACTTCATTCAATCATTCATTCATCTATTTCAAAGTACCTCATGAATTCATGTCATTCAATCATTCATATGGTGGAATAGCACACTACCCAAACACAAGTGCATTCATCATCATCAGCAACATCACCCATTACATCCATAAGTTTCTAATCTCATCTATCCATCTGGTTCTTGGTCCACCTCATACATCCATGTCATTCATTCATACATACATTCATACACTCGCTAAAGGCAGTTCTGCCTTTTGTCTACCTCAATCACATTCATACACTCGCTATAGGCAGTTCTGCCTTTTCCCTACCTCAATCACATAACTGCCTTTTACCTACCTCAAGAAACAAAACTCCGCACAACACAAAAAACACCCACATTTCATAATTTCACCACCATCAGACAAGACCGGGCTGTCGGCGGGGGCGGTGGACTCATCACCCTGGTACACAAAGAAATATCATACATAGTAACCAGTGTACAAACCAAATCACTCCTCCCCCCAAATGATAACACAACAGAAATACAGTCAATTAAAATACGCACTGGCAACAACTCCAACATAACCATCATAAACACATACATCCCTCCCCAAACATCCCCTACAGTACCAAATGAATACAGACCACACTTACAACACATCACAAACACCCCACACACCCCACACATCATCCTGGGTGGTGACTTCAACGCCAAGACGTCGGCCTGGTTTGTCGACAACCCCGACACAGACAGAGGGCTGGTACTACAAAACCAAACCGATAACCTCATCATCCTTAACGACATCCATCAACATACCCATATTCCTCACCAAGCCCTCTATAACCCATCATCTCCAGACATCACCTTTTGCTCCCCAGAACTCGCCCCCACAACATCCTGGAGGGTGGTCAGAACCTTAGGCTCTGACCACCTCCCGATCATTATCACCACCAAAACCAGACTCACCCCAGCTAGCCACAAACACACATACACCAATTATAAAAGAGCTAACTGGGAAGCATTCACAAATGAGACAGAACAACACTTCACAACTCTAAACAGTACACCCATCACTAACATCAACAATGCTGTACACATACTCAATAAAAACTATCCAAAACGCTGACAAGAAACACATTCCAAGAGGTAACAGAAAAAGACACAACCCCAACTTCACACCAGAAATTCAAAACCTCATCAGACAACGCGACATACTGAAACACTCCCCAGCACCCCACACACAAGACATCACACAACAAATTCAAGCACTCAACACCCAAACTAACAACAAAATACAAGAACAACAAAAACTAAATTGGAATAACTTCCTACAAACACTTGATCACAAAACAAACCCCAAAAACTATACAAAACACTAAACAGCATCACACTTTCCAACAGCAACACAACACAATCACATGCTGCAATCACAACAACAGACTCTACTCCTTCATGTAAACAACAAGCAAACACTCTCATCAATCACTTTTCACATGTCAGCCACCTAAAACCTCACAAAGACGACCGACGTGTCATCCGACGTAAGAGACAATTCCCCACAGACCCTGACTATACACCCTTCACCAATCACCAGACAAAGCATATCATCAACAATCTCAAGCACTCACCCGCCTGTGGCCTAGACAACATAAGCAACATACACCTCAGACACCTGGGACCACAAGGCATACAAGCACTCACTAACATATCAAACTACAGCTATTCACACAACACAATACCAGACATTTGGAAGCATGGTATCATCATCACTTTCCCCAAACCCAACAAAGACCCACGCTACCCTCCTCGCACCGCCCCATCACACTCCTTTGCTCCCCCTCCAAAGTCATGGAACGCCTAGTATTACAACTAATTACACCTGACCTACCCCTAGCTCCAACACAACATGGCTTTAGGCCACTGCACTCCACAAACACTCTTCTCACAGACCTTACACAAAGAGCTTTCGACGGCATCAATTCAGCTAGACCACCACACAGATCACTATTAGCCACACTCGACATTAGTAAAGCCTTCGATGCCATCCCCCGCCACAACCTAACAAACAAAATCTACAACACAAACATGCACAACACACAAAACGGTGGCTGGCCAACTTCCTAGCAGGCAGATGTGCACACGTATCTTTTGCCGGTCAGTCATCTAAAATCAGAAACTTTCCAAACGGAGTCCCACAAGGATCCGTCCTATCGCCCGCACTCTTCAATCTGTACATGCACGATATAACTACACCCAATACGCCCCAAATAAACTTAGCCTCCTATGCAGATGACATAACACTCACACACCATGACCCAAAAAGAGCAACAGATCTCCTTCAACCCTATCTCAACACACTACATGGCTGGTGCACTACAAACAGACTTAATCTAGCCCCAGCCAAATCCACCGCAACCCTGCTCACAAGTTGGACAGGAGAACACGAATACATCCCTCAACTCACCATAAACAACACACCCCTAACACATACACACACACCCAAAATCCTAGGAGTAACATATGATACTCATATGACATTCAAACAGCACACCACAAACATTAAAAAGAAACTGACACCCAGACTTAACGCCCTCAGGTCACTTGCTCACACAAAATTTGGACACAACAAAGAAACTACCACCACAGTATATAAACCATACATAAGATCAGTGATGGAATACGCAAGCCCAGCCTGGGCTTCTAACCTAGCTGAAACACATCATAAGACCTTACAGACTATTCAAAACAAAGCCCTGAAGATCATTACAGGCTGCACAGCTACTGCACCCACAGATCACCTACATCAAGAAACCAAAATCCTCAAAGTCAAAGACCATCTGGACATGAGAGGCACTCAATTCCTGGCAGCAGCCTCCACGAACCAAGACCACCCACTAAACTACCTGGCAACACCCACAGACACCAAGAAATATCAAAACAACACCCAGCACACGGTATCACACACAATTATTGTCCTCTCTCCCTCCCTGCCCACCCCGAACCAACTTCCAGAAGCACATCCATACTCATATCTCTCACCGATCCATCCACTCACTCACAGACAACACACAGCTGCATGCACGACCTCCCGAAATCCATCCTTCCGAATCCTCCCTTCCTCGCGAGGACAGAGTCCACCTGGCCAGGCTGAGATGCGGACACCATCCAGCTCTCCTGAGCTATCAGAAGAGACTGGATGACTCCGTTGTCGACGCCTGTCCGGGATGTAACACAGCACCCCATACCATTAAACACATCATAGAAGACTGCATTTCACACAACCACTTACGCCAACAACACAATCTACACTCAATGAGAGCTCTGTGGGAAAGCCCGATCGTGGCCATGGCCTTTCTCAGGGACTCGGGGCTGTTCGGCCAGGCAGCTTAGGGAACAACAACAACAACAACCTACCTCAATCACATAACTGCCTTTTGCCTACCTCAATCACATGTGGATTACACCTCCTGGGAACACCACAAAGACAAAAATGAGTCGTTAACATTACCCCATAGGGTGATTTGGAAATGTGTTGAAATAATATTATATATAAAACAAAAACATAATTCCTGCAAAGCAAGCGAAACAGAGAGAGAGAGAGAGAGAGGGAGAGGATGCAGAAACTGAACTGAAGAAAGAGTGAAAAAGATATAATAATACAGAAATATTACAAGCAAATAAAGAAAGAGGGATTAGAGAAAATAATAATGAGAATTACATATACGGATGAGGAAGAGAAAGAGAGAATACAGAAACTGAACTGAAGAAAGAGAGTGAAAAAGATATAATAATACCGAAATATTACAAGCAAATAAATGAAATAGAGGGATTAGTTAGAGAAAATAATAATGAGAATTACATATACGGATGAGGAAGAGAGAAAGAGACAGCGCGCGAGAGAGGGAAAGCGAGCAAGCCAGAGAGAGAGAGAGAGAGACAGACAGACAGGAGGAGTGAGAGAGATTAGAGAAAATAATAATGAGAATTACATATACGGATGAGGAAGAGAGAGAGAGACAGAGCGCGCGAGAGAGGGAAAGCGAGCGAGCCAGAGAGAGAGAGAGAGAGAGAGAGAGAGAGACAGACAGACAGACAGGAGTGAGAGAGAGAGAGAGAGAGAGAGAGAGAATACAGAGAATACAGAAATAAGGAGAAATAAGAGAAAAATAAGACCGATAATCTAAGGAAGAGTAGACCGCTGGAGGCCGAAGTCAGGGCAAAGCAAACTCATCGGAACGCACCCGGGAAATAGACCAAAAAGTACCTCCTCTTCCTCACCTCTTCCCACCCTCCACACTCGCTCATAACATCCATAATAGACTTATATGGGGAGACGAAGAGTTGCTCTTTCCAAAAATGATAGTTTCGTTCGCATTGGACCCATAGTAACGGCGGTAGGGCGCGTGAAAGTGAGCGAATATTTCGAGATTATGCCCGCTGGGCGGTACGGTGTAAAATACCTTACCACCCGCTAAATAAGGGTTAAAATAGCTTTCTTTCATAATCCTATCCATCCCAAATCAGATCCTGTCTCTTTAACAGAGTGGTATTATTAGAACACGAACTGGGATTAAATAATACACTTTCCAGTGAACATTCCATGGTCTTGTCATGATTACCTATAATTTAAATGTAGTTTTAATGTGTTGTGGTATTATAAATATATATTTATATTTTACTGCTTGAGAGTAGGATTATCGTGTCTTGTTCTCACTTCTGCACTGTAAATGCCATGTGTGCAATATAGCACACTGGGATGTATACGGGGAGCCTGGAGGGAGGGTACTGTCTCATCCCTATTTTACTAGTTTTGTATTTATATGTAATAATTGTTCAGTACAATACCCAACACTCAGGGTAATATTATGACTGAAGGCTACGGAGGCAACAACAAATATGTAGAATAATACAAAATCAATAACAATTATATATTACATGGATATTGAGGACAATCATTAACATCCTGAAAACTGTAACGAACATGAAATCATATAAATTGTTGTACCAGGTATTTACTGGGGTTGTATTG